>JAQZBX010011220.1:0-43110 GCA_029593785.1 Cabassous unicinctus | reverse complement strand
GAGAGCCAATTACAAAACTCCCAGAACCACCTCAGACATCCCATGTTTAAGACTCTGTTCCTCAAGAACCACTCCTGGTACCAAACTGTATTAGTCAGGGTTCTCTCGGGAAACAGAATCAACAGGAGATATCTGTCAATAATATGAGATTTTAAAAGAGTCTCTCACATGACTGTGGGGATGCACAAGTCCAGGTTCCGCAGGCAGGCTGCAAACCAGGGGCTCCTATGAAAGTCCGATGAAAGGTCCTTGATGAATTTCTGGGAGAAGTTGGCTGTCCAACGACAAGCTGGAAAATTCTCTCTGAATGTTGAAATCACTTCCCCTTTTAAGGCATTCAACTGATTGGATAAAAGCGTCACCCATTGATGACACAATCTCCCTGATTGATGCAGATGTAATCAGCCATCCATGCAGTAAACTCACTGGTGATTGAAGTCCATAAATGCTCTTGTATTACAATTAGCCCAGTGCTTGCTGGACCAAACACCTGGACACAATTACCTGGCCGAGTTGACACATTAGCCTAACCATCACAGTCCACCCCTTGTCAACTCAGCAGTCATATACATTACCCTAAACCATACTTAGTCTCTAAGTAAAAACAATAACAGACAAGCATATTTCTGCTTAACAACGTAATCATCATCTTAAGAATGACTCTCAGACTATGAAATTGAATAGAGGATGCCCTGCAGGTTTACTGAACTGTAGAGGATCCATGACTTATGTTTATCATCCCAATTTCTCCTTATGATAATGAAAATGTTTATCCTTTCTCTTTCCATTTGTAAGTTTCAGAGGTCTATAGCAGACAGGACTTTGCCCCAAGACAAACTGTATTACTTTAAACTGCCTATGATATGATTTTGTACTTGAATTGTTACTGATTTAAAGTTTTTTGAATATTGTAATGTATTTTTGGGATTCAGAGGGTGGAGTGTAGCAGTTGGCCAATTTGATATAATTATGAATTCCAAAAATATAATTGGATCATGCTTGTAAACTGGTCTGCTAATCTGGGCATGATTAAGTTATGATTAGGGCATTAACTGGGCCATGTCAGTAGGGCGTTGAGCCCCACGCCTTGGTGGGTGAGGGAATCAAATATAAAAGGCAAGGCAAAGGACAGAGGGAGCAGTTTTGATGTTGAAGTTTTGATGTTGGAGAGAAGGCCCCATTAGAAGAGAAGCGAGCCGTTTGCCTGACAGTCTACAGCTGACCTTGTGGAGGAAACAGAGGAGCTAAGCCCAGAGAGAAACGCATCCCCGGGAAGAGAGGAACCCAGGAAGCCTGAACCCTGACAAACGTCGGCAGCTGTCTTTCTCCAACACGTGGCAATGGACTTTGGTGAGGGAAGAAACTTATGCTTTATGGCCTGGTAACTGTGGACTTCTACCCCAAATAAATAACCTTTATAAAGACCAACCCATTTCTGGTATTTTGCATTAGCACCCCTTTGGCTGACTAATACAGAAGAGGAGACAGGCAACGGCCGAATGAGTGTCTGTCCTGACATGGGGAGTAAGACTTCTCTAACTCAGCACCAGAACTGTCACAGTCTCAGACCACATTTAGCACAGACCATGAGCTAAATGCGGTCCTGAGATTCTTTGCTAGTCAGGTATTTCAGGCAGCAAAATTGGGGTGCAGAAAATCAAGACAGAAGTAGTAAAAAGGTACTTTGGATTTTTGGTAGAGACAGATTGAGTTTTCCTGCCTCTGGCTTTGATGTAACTTCTCTGTTTATCACTAAATATTTCAAGCAATGCCAGGCATCTCAGCGGATGTGGAGGATCCATGGTGTGAGGACAAAATGAGGCCCCTTATTTAACTATAAAAACCCGAGTGAGGGGTTGCATGCATTGGCTCTGGTTTGGCATAGTGCAGAGACCTGTGAGTGGCACGGCTGAGGGCTCCGGCTGCTCATCTCGACACTGCAGGGTCTTAACACGGGCAAACGGGCGCATGCGTTTCCGAGAGCACCGTGCAAGGGCTTGCTTGTTAGGCTGTGGTAGGGGCTACATGAGACAATGAAAGGCAGAGCTTTGCTCAGCGCCTTGAGCTTAACAACACCTATCAATGCTAGCCTCGTGGTTAGGTGGTCGTTCTATGACAGAATCAAGAGAGACTGTGGTCTGAAATGAAGTGCAAGATATTTCTGTTTGATTGATATGCAAGAAGATATAAAGCATAATTGGACACACCATTTGGAGATAATCATCTTTTCAGCAAGTGTTCCGTCCCCTCCCCCATGTGGGCGGAGTCCATTTCCTCATCCTGGTGATGTCGCCAGGCATGTGGCTTGTGTTGCCCTGTGGGTGGGTGTGCCCTGTGGCCCACTGTGCCCGTGTGACTTGGCTCAGCCTTTCGTGTTCCCACCCTTTGCCATGACAAGATCACGTCTAAGGCATCCTCTCCGACTATGCCCTGGAACACAGCACGTAGCACACATGGGACAGACCAGAACCCCACCTGCACCATGGGGCGTGGCTGCCAGCCACCCCACCAGGCTGTGAGCAGAGGAAGTAGTGGTGGTTGTGAGCCACTAAGATTTGGGGGTTGTTTGTTATTACAGCAAGAGCTGACTAATACATACAGGATGCCTGTTATGATGTCAAATGACCGTGAGTGCTGAGGGTAGAGAAGCCAGAGGGGATGTACACCATAGAAAGTCCAGTCATCTCTCAGTCTGGAGCAAGTTCACGGGTCTGCTAGTGAGAAGACTTTCCTGAGCTCATTTTGAAGTAGAAATTTCCACTCGGCCCAGGAAAACACTTGCAAAACTTGCACGTTAGGGGAACTTGGGGTCTCTGCAGTGGGACCACCTTAACCCACTTTTCTCAACATACTCGGGTGCAGTAGAAGGATTTGGATATTGAAATCTCTGTTCTTTTAATAAATGACTCCCAGAATATCAGGGAAATATCTATCCCTGGTGTGTGCCTATAAAAACTAATATTTTAAAAGCCTTGGTCTTTCAAAGCCAAAAGATCAGGTTTTTATTCCTTGAACATCTGTCAGCTCTCTCTGGGTCTTTGTTTTTGTATATCCTTTTCTCAGTTTTTATATATCTCTAATTTTCTTATGTGAAATTCAGTGTAGTTTTAATATTATCTGCTGTGGGGTTATCAAATATGGAATTATACTGCCTTTAGATTTGTTATAGCATGTGACTAGAGCATCCAGTCTGTTTCATCTGAAAACAAAGATGAAATTTAGATGTGCTTTAAAAATGCTCTCCTTGGTTAATTTTGTTTCCCTTTCACTGGGGATGCGAGCTAAATGTATCCTTATCTTTTATATCATATTCCTATTTCTTCTTCTATTTAGAGATCATTCCATATCTCATATTCTGGAAGAATGTGTGTGAAAAATACATGTGGCTGTAGTTTTCTAAAGACATGGGATGTTTTTGTGGCATGGCCTGGCGTAGGGTGAAGGTATTCCTGGCAGAGCATCCTTGAGACATTCAAACCCTTCTTGCTCAGCATCCACTCCATGCATAGGGATGCACAAAGCACCCGGAGATCAGCACATCAAGCCAAAGGAAGGCTTCCTCAACTTCTCTGATGGAAATACTGAGGAAAAATCCTATCAGAATAATTTGTAGCAGGCTTGAAACAGACACATTTGTGAAATTGCTTTGGGTACAAAATTATAATTGTTACAGTTTTCTAATTATTTGGAAGTTGGGTTCCTTTCCTCTTGGCAATTATCTTAGTTTATGTGCATTTTTAACTGAGACAAATAGCGACTTGCTATAGGAATAGGATTATAGGAATTCTAATTTTGGAGACAAGTGTGTGAAAGAACTATTCTTAAGATGCTGGATAAAATGCAACGCCCCCACAGATAAAAGGGACTGTAACGAGAAAGAGAACCGCATGTCCCTAACTGCAGCTTATTGAAAGAGTAATCAGCGAGCAATCTGTGCCCAAATGCCACTAATAGTGCTCAGACTTCGGGCGCATGCTAATGAGGAAGAGCTGTTATAAACACATCTTGATTCACTTGACCTTTGAGAATAGAAAGTTGGAATAACTTTTGAGCCGGAGAAAATCATTTTACATATCTTTCAGTTTAATTGTCTTTGTAAACACGTAGGTAACAAGTTCAGCAATGTGAAGAAGTGTTCTTTATAGTAATATGCATTCTAGACATTTGGGTATGCTAATCCATCTGCTTGTTCTAGGGTAGTATCCTCTCCTGAAATGTCACAATAATGCCTAGTAAGTAGAAGCAATTTATGGTCTCCGAAATGCTCTCCAAGCCATTCACTCAGTTGATCTTTGGAATTCCCCTGCCCTAACGTTGTTCGACAACCGTATATTGTGCATTTCCCATGTGTAAGGCGAGGTGCTTACTGGGACAAATGGTAGATGTAAAAATAAGTAGTCTTCACCTTTATGGAAATTTCCTCTTCACCATCAGAATTTACAACCTAGTGGTGGTTAGACAGAAATCTTAGAGAAATTAGGTGAAACCTCTTAAGTTCAAGCCAGGAGTTAATGTTACACCTTGGATTAAACTCTGACTCCTGTTGAGTGTCCTCACTAACGTAGTTCATGTAGTTTCAGAACAGCATGTCTTTTTAACACAAAGTACATATTTTGCAGTATATATTTTTGTATATGTACAAAAATACATGTGTTTGTATATAGAAAAAATACATGTGTTTTTAAATACCACTTAGTTTCTTTTTGGTGGGAGGGGAAAAGTCAAAAGACATTTGTCAATGAACCTTGAGGAACCAAAATGACACAGAAGTGAAGAGGTGCCATTGGCCTGGGTGTCTCCCCCAAGTCGGAAGACCCAGATCTCTAATGAGGGGTGGCATTGCTGGGGCTTTAGCTGAGAGACTGGGGGTGCCATGGCCCCTTTGCTTCTCATGCCCCCTCACTTAATATCAGATCTCAAGCTCTGGATTTGAAACCTGGGATCACCACTTAGAATTTGGGACCTTAAAAAAATTACTCTTTGATATGTCCACCATATGCTAGAAAGGAACAGAAAATGAAACAAACTGAGGATTCAGTTTTGTCATGACTAATGAATGAATGAGGATCCTGGAAACCAGTAGAACTTTGGGACCTTTTGGAAAGTCTTGCAAACACAACTGATTAGGGGAACAGAGTCAAGTCCACAGTCCTTCAAGTGGGCAGGTGACTGTGGCCTCATGGAGTTGCCTTTCATTTTGGACGTCCCCGAAGAGTCAGCATAGCTTAGCAGATTGACGTTGATTGTAGAAAGGAGAAGACTGAGAACAAAGCCAGACACATCCAGGAGTATTCAGAGCTAAACATTTATTATTAGAAATAGCCATGGAAGTAGCCAGCCTATGGCTAAACCATTCATGGATGGACAAAAATGCATTTTGGTTGGCAGCAGGAAAACGAATTGAGTTCAATCTCCAGTCAGATTGGCTTTTGCATGTGCTTTATGTTTTGGCTTTCTCTGTGACATCAGATTTGACAGACTGAGAGAGTAAATCTCTAAAAATACAGAGACCTTGGTTGTTTCTCTACCCTCCTGCATATTTCTGAAGTCTGCTCTGATAACTTTTTTTTCTTATAACCCATCCCCAGTGTCTACACCCTTAGCCAAGGCAGCTGAGGAAAGTGGGCCAAATGACCCCACAGCAAATATCCTGCTGTTGTCTCATTGCCAGGACTTCCCAGGTAGACTGTCAGCTGCCTGAAGAAGCGGCCACTGCAGCGGAAGCACAGAGCCCAAAGCCTGCATGACCGAGCGGGTAATAACCATTACTGAATGTCATTTGAGGGCACTTTCTCTGTGGTGTTTATTCCAAACCATTTTCATTTTCCTCCATTCCCATTCTCTTAATTTTCTGCAGATGCTCGTACCACAGATGATAATGCTGGTATGTTTGAGGCCCTCAAAACTGTGGTTTGTCCACATGCCTCTGCTGCCCCAGAGCCCCTCTTTCTCCTCCCTCCTCTTAGAGAAGTCTTTTCTTTATTCATAGCTAGCCTGTCCACCTGTGTTGTTGGGGCCATCACCAATATTCCAGCTGCCATCTACTTAATGCTTGCTGAATTCCATGTATACATCCCTGATTCAATCCTCACAACTTGCTGAAGCACCTTTGTTGTAAACCCACCATTTTACAGTTGAGGAAGCTGGGACATAATAATGTTAAATAGTTTGTCTAAAGCTCCTGAGCCTGTGCTTGGCAGAGTCAGTAGTCTGAATCCCAGTCTGTAGACCACAACTCCTCCTCTTTTCATCAGTGTACTCTACTTCTTCTCTTCTCACTTCTCCATGATCTTTAGTGCCTGCCTCTCAAAAGCTGAAGTGTGGGCCTGCCTGTGGAAAACTGAGGGAGAATGGAGGTCTTCAGGGTCAAGAAGTCCCAATGAGGCCAGCATGGAGGAGGGTCAGCACTGGGGTCTCTGCAGTCTTTGTTAGAACTTCCAGAGTGGGTAATAATAGCTGGCCATTGGGGCAGAGTGTGGCAGTCTTGACTAGATATCAGACACGGTGCCAAACAATTTTTGTAATTGATCTCGTATTAGAGTGCTGAGGAAGTCAGCCTTACCTGCGTTTTAAATATGGAGGGTCTTAGAGAATTACTAAGGAGCCTGCTCTAAGTCAAACACTAACAGGCAGCAGCTAACCCTTACGTTCTTAAGGCAACTGAGAAAGGCCACAGCAGTATTTCTTGCCTGATCCTAAGAATCATCTCAGCATTAGTTAAAAACAATGGTTTTGGGTCCTCTCATTGGAAAGCCTCCTTTGGTATTTCTAACAAATATTCCGTGTGGCTCTTATAAGTTAGTTTGGTGATCTGCAGTAGGGGATCCCCAGTGGTGGCAGCTGGTAACAGTGGGGAGACAGCCAGGGTAGACTAGCTGGCTGGTGTAGACTTCCAACTGGGATGACTTCTTAGAGGAATAGTGCTGGAACTGTGACTTGGAAACAGCAAGGAAAAGTCAGGAGTATGTTGGATTCTCTCTAGGCAGTGTGTCTGGGAAACTGGAGGGTCACACCTTGGAAAGAGCCTCGAGGAAGGTGGGTCCGTCATGGAAGCGTTTAATGTTACTTAAGGTTAGAATATAATAGAAGGGGAGATTTGCACAGGTTTGAACAGGTAATATATTGTTATTGCTAAGCATAGAATTTTTCTGTTAAACATAGAAGAGAGGTGGGTGTGGAGGAAGGGCTGCATGCAGAGAGAGGCGGCTGAACCAACATGACTGGGAGGTTGGGATGAGGTGCTGGAAGTTGGAGAGTTCGAGTCTAGGGTTAGAGTAGTCCAAGACAGATGGTGGACAGAGCAGGCAGAAAGTCAACGACACGCGCTCATGATAGGGAGTGAAGTTTGGAGTAGAGGCAGGACAGAGCAGAGGGAAGTTTGGACTTTGCAGGTCTAACGGGACTTGAAATTCCAAGGATTCAATCAAATAAGATTTCTCATTTATAATTAACTGGAAGCCAAATTAGCAAGCAAGATGATTTTAGATCCAAGAGAAAAGGAAAATGTTATTGAAACAAAGGAAAGCAAATAATTTAGAACAGCGATTGAAAGTGTATTCCAGAAAATCCGTAGGTAGCAGCTAAAATATATGATTCCTGAGCTGCAGCAAGTGGAGAGAATGGACTTGTAGTGAGTCATAGGACATTAGAACTGAAATGCACCCTGATCTAACCACAAAGAGCCATTCTGTGTCTCTCAGTTTGTAAAGAAGAGGTGGAGATCCAGAAGTAGGTGGAACCCAGCTTTGGCTCCCAACCACGTTTGTGACCTCACGCCATGCAGGTTGGACCGGACGCAGAGGAGGAGAGAAGCGTCCGTGAGCTGGTCTGGTCTTTGGTCATCTATCATATTAACTTCACAAGTTCATCTAAGGCACTAACAGTTTATAGATTTCTCCATGGATTTATACCCTAAAAATTCAAATTGCCAAGCTTAACTTAGTCTTAAATCCATAGCAATTTCTCTGTGTTTGTTCCAGATTTTCTGCTCCGTGTAAGAGAATCCTTTGTTCTTTCTTTAAAAGGTTTTTATTGTGGTTACATATATACAAGTCAGAATTTCCCATTTAAACCACTTTCAGGTCTTGATGGAGCACAAGCTAAAGCATAACACCTTCAAGTGAGAAACCTACATGTAAACCACTTCCCCCATCCCTGCTGGGCTTTCTCTGCTCTGCGTTCAACTGTTTATTTTCCTCTCTTTGAGAGGACTATCATTTTCCGACATCCCTTCTGGCTTCAGTGGTTTTGCTAACAGTTATTTGTGGTCATGGCTTAATAATGCTGTCTAAAATATTTCTTTGCTCTTTGCTATTTGAAGATATTTGGAAAAGGATTTTAAGGTCATGGAACTAAACCTACCATGGAATCTAAGGTGGAATAGGATGTTCAAATGCATAGTGAACTAAAGTGCAGTATTTGCAGTCAGAGCTTGAGAAAGTCTTCAGGTTGATTATAACACAGCCGCCAGCCCCATGACATAAGATATTTTATTTACCTAGTGTGAGGCATGGTGATCAGAAATTGGGCTCTTCTACACATATAAGGGCTTACAATACACTAAGGAAGTGGGGCAGAGAGCGATAGGCTTCTCTGATGATAATTGCCCAGGATGGTATGGAAATTGCTAATGGTTCCACAGGAATTATTTAGATTCTACTAGCACATAGAGATACTAATATAAAAACTGCCCTAGAGTGGAAATGCAAACTTTAGAATTAACTTGGATTTTAGTTATTGCTGTCATTTTTCAGCTGGGCTTACTTGATCTAGTCACTTAACCCCTTTGTATCATCCATACAATTCTATCCAGTTCTAGAATTCTGAAATCACATATTGTGTGGCTTACTGATGTCCTGGGAGGGTTAGCTGGATAAGAATACAAAGCTATTTACTGAAATGGGGATTTTCTTATGTAGACTGTCCCCACTTTTCCTGGTGTTTGCCCTTTGAGCATTCATGGTTTATTGCAAGCTGGTGTTGAGAGAAAGGGCAAGGGACTGGAATTTAAACAAGCTTATATTTCGACTTGCTCGTGTTGTTGGTAGACAATCTGTTTACCCTTGTCCATCATCATGATAGGGATTCTGGAGATAAAAGTGTTTGGGTAATAAATTTAGTTTGCTAAGTGGACTTAAGGGGGCCCTTACTAGATTGTCAGCTCCTCAAGGACAAGGCCCATCTCTTGTGCTTGTCTTTTGTGATCGTTGGAAAATTTCCCATGAAATGGGAGCTCAGTCCATTTTCACAAACTGCAGTCCTTTGGGTCAAAGTTCTGAGGGATCATCCTATACTTCTATTGGTTTCCAGATTCCTGAGAACACCCCCATGTTGCCAAACTATAAGGGTTTTGCGGTAGAATCCAATGGCACAATATCTTTTCCTACTACCTCTGTTAAATTTGGTAAAGAGTTTATTTGGTTTTTATTTTTTAGATAGAGTAGGGTAGCTGTTGTAATAAACTATGCCCGAATCGCCATGGATTAACACAATTGAGCTTTGTCCCCACTTATGTAGCAGTGCAATGGGGCTGTTTGGCAGGCGGCCTTCCGAGCAGGGACCCAGGCATCATCCTTGTGGCTTCTAGAGACCTGATGTCCTCTGTGTGATCTGTTGCCTTGATTGGCAGATGAGAAAAAATAAATGAGAGAGTGTGGAGGATCATTGTGGGAGGTTGTTACGGGGCAATTCTGGAGGAAGGAACCACTGTTTGTGCCCACATTCGCACAGAACTGTCACATGGCTCCACCTGTCTGCCAGAGAGCCTGGGACATGCAGTCTGGTTGTGTGCTCAGCAGGAGGAAAATGATTTTGTGAAGACCGTCCACTCTTCCAGTCTCTAAACATACACTGCAGTCTTCTGACCACCAGAGAGCACACTCCCACCTTCCCTAAGGAAAAAACCCCAAATCCCACACAGTCACAGCATCCAGGGCCAAGCCAGGGTCTTCTCTCCCATGCCCAGTCCATGCACAGAGGCTCATAAGGGATGGCATAATCAAAATAAAACTTGTGCTCAGCAAAGGAAGCGTTGGGACACATATAGCAGTCCCTCGTTCATAACAATTCTGAGCTCCTCCTGGGCAGGCATCACATCGTCCCTCTCGTGGGTGTGGGGAGATCACAGGACAATTCCCTGGTTCCACTCTCTGCCTATCATTCACTGTCTTTTGCCACCTATCCTCCATGGCCACACCTGAAGTCAGGATGGCAATATGTTCTCCCTGGAAGTTGGATGTGGTTTGCTGTCCCCTTCCTGCCCAGGTGAGTTTGGGGCCCAAAACTTGTTTTAATGCTCAAACAATTAAAGGAGTGGAAAATGGACTTACCATTTCTTTTTCAATAACGCTGCCTCAAAATGCAGCAGTTTCCTTATGTATTTAATTCCAGTTGGTTCCATATGCCCCAATAACCACCTCGACATAATCATCAAGCCAGATTTGTCCCATTGCTCCTTGACTCCGAGTCAACATAATAACAGCCTGAGTTTATTTGACTTTGGTGACACCCTTAATCTGACCTTTGTCACAAGCTGAGATATTCTGTTCAACTGGATAGTTTAGCAATCTGCCTTGTTGCTCAAGACTGAAAGTTTAAGTCTGTCCCTAACATGTAAGGCTCTGGTCTGTGGGCTCTTTCCCTTGTTCCCTGCCTGAAGACGAGCCAATTCTTGTTGGAGTTCATTTCTTTCTTGGGATCCCTACAAATGTCAACCCAAAGAAATCAACACCGTCCTCTACACCCACTTCAAGAGGATGGTTCCGGAAGAGCGTGGTCTTTCTTCCTAATATGGCAGGGCTGGATCCACATCACCACTCAGTGAGAGCTCGTGGTGAGCAGCTGTTGGTGCAGTGCTCCCGGAAACGAGGCTCCATCCACATGGCGGCTCTGCCACCCCCCAAGCCCTTTGTCCTTGGAAGGAAGATGGAGAAAGAAGAGTGGAGAATGATGTGGGGGAGGTTTATATGAGCCAGATGTGGAAGTGGCCTGTGTCTGATTGCCCAGGATGAAGTGCCACATCCAACCACAAGAAAGTTGGGGAAACACCATCTAGCCTGATGGCCAGGGTGGAAAAGGAAGCAGGTTTTGGTGAACACATAACAATCTCTGCCACTGGTAGCAAAGAAGTGAAAAAAAGGAAATGCATGCTCACATAAGCAGTTTAGAAGCATATTTGTAGATTAAGGGTTAAGAATATAAAGCAAATATACATTGACAGGAGCTAAAGAATCAGGGAGGGTAAATGGTCAATGGGTAAATCACTCAAGGATTTTCTTAAAGCCAAAGTACTATAGAAGACAGAGATTAGTGGGTCTCTGCCATCTTTACTCTCTCCCTGCAGATGGCGAGATGTGGCTGAGTCCTTCATTAGACTTGAAAATGGAGGTGGAAAGAAAGTCTTTGAAGGGGGCAGAGAAGCAGGGTGGACTGATTTTTCTCAACAGTTCTCTGCAAACCATACATTAATGCCACTTGGGTTTGCTCCTCTCCTTCAGGGCTGTCGATGAGTCATCTTGGCTCATTATCCTTTAAAAATAACCCAGAAGAGGTGGGGCAACAACGGAGGAAACCCACCTTCTGGCAGTCAGGCCTTCCACTGGCACCAGCTCCCGCTGGCGGGGCTGGTCCTCAGAGCCCACATAGAGCCTGCTTGTGCAGGAGCTTCTGCCCAAACTGATGGAGAGTCCTCAGCGGATTTCCACAATCCCACTCTGGAATGCACTTTGCCAAATCCTCTAGTGAAAGGAATCATTTCTTAGTTTTCCCAGAGTTACAGTGCAAAAGTGTCAGCCTCTTTATGCTCAATTTCCTGACTAAATTAACCATTGGTAATTTAGTTGTGGCAGAAAGTTAAAAGGGAGCCATCCTTTATTCTGTATGTGGCAACTTAATTTTATACATGTAGAAGCATGTCTTGTGTTTTAAATGTCATCGATGTACAATTCATTTATTCACTTATTCTTTCATTCACCATTGAATACTCCAGGCACTGTTCTAAGTACAGGACAAAAACTGGTAGGAAAAACCCTGGAGTAGTTAGATGTAGTTTATGCAATAGAAATATAATATGATTCACATATTTAATTTTAACTTTTCTAATAGGAAAAAAAAAACAAAAAAGAGACAAGTGAAATTAATGGTAATAATATATTTTATTCAACCCTATATATCCAAAATAGTTTCCTTGAAATATTCTTAATAATTTTAATAACTCTTCAAAACCTAGTGTGTAGATTATGCTTCCAGCACATCTCAGTTTGGAGTAGCCACAAACCAAGTGCTCAGTAGTCACATGTGGCTCATGCAGGTCTAGAGGATGACACTGCCACATAAAAGGCACTGGTAATAAGCTGTGTTAAGTACCATCAGTATCTGCTTCTGTGGGACATATGGAGGTCACCTGACCTAGACATAGGAAGTCTGAGAAGGCTTCCAAGAGGGAGCTGTCAACCAACAGGAGTCTACAAACTGGGCTGGGGGCATGCTGTGGCAATTGGGACAGAAAGAAAGTTCAGAGAAGAAGAAATAGCACACACTAGCACAGCAGTGAGAGAAACTATTGATTGTTAAAGAATTAAAAGAAGTTCTGAATGGTTCCATTTTCAAAGGCAAGGGGTAAGGGCTTGGGTGGAATGGCCAGATTGAAGCTGGAGAGCAGTAACTTGTAAATCCACATGTGGGATGGAGCCCTCCTTTCTCTGGAAGTCCATTTCCAGATCATGGCCCCAAAGCATTGGACAGGACAGTACTTAAAGCAAGAGCTGAGAAAGGGTTATCTATTTAGGATAGTGGATGTTGGAAAGAAATAGTTTGGAGGCAGGATAAAGAAAATCGCAGCACCACAAAATCAGCTACTATCTAATGAGAAAATACTCACAATGACTTGGCATTGGTACTTCCTTTCAAAATGAAAAATTGCCTTACCATGCAACCCAGCAATTGCACTTTTGGGTAATTATCCCAGGGAAAAGAAGACTTAACTTCACACAGGTTCTTGCATGCAAATGTTTGTAGCAGACTTATTCATTAAAGCCCTAGCTGGGAAGCTACCCAGATGTCCTTCAGTGGGTGAACGGTCAAACAAGCCGTGGTAAAGTCATGCTATGGAGTACCCCTCAGCAATAAAAAGGACTAGACTTTTGATAGACACAACAACTTAGATGAACTACCAGGAAATTTATGCTGAGCACAAAAGGCCAATCGCGAAAGGATACATACTGCGTGATTCCACTGATGTGACATTCACGAAATAGCATCATTTTAGGAATCTAGAATGAATTAGCATGGTGGAGAGAGAGAAGATGGACTTGTCTATAAAGGGGTGACAAGAGGGAGTGTCTTGATTGTGGTAGTATTTACTGAAAGCCAGACGTGATAAAATTGCATGGACACACACACACAAGTGTGCATGCCCGTACGAGGTGAACTCTGAATAGGCTCCAGGGATGGCACCGTGTCCCTTTCTTGACCTTGGTACAGTACTGCAGTTATGCAAGCTTCAGTGCTGGGGGATGCTAGGGGACGTGTCTGCAGGACCTCCCTACACTTTTCTTTGTACTCTCCTGTGAATCCATAATTATTTCAAAATAAAACATTAAAAATATTTTTCTTCTGCTGTTGTCATTGTTTGCTTTAAGGAAGATCTAGCAAAATGCTATGCTTTTTACACGAGTGCAGTGAAATGTTATGGAGCATTTCCCTCCTTATCTGTTATCTCGTCAGCTCTTTGGTTGTCCAAGTCATTTATTAAGGTCCGTATTAGGTGCTATAACCAGACATAAAATACAGAGGCCAGCTTGCATTTTTGGGTACAAGACTGTCTAATGCTCAAACCCTGCCTTATGCCCTTTACTCTGAATTTTTGAAATGTGCAAATAGTAAGTTTTCTTTCTTTTTCACCCCCTCACCAGCACTTTCCTCCAGGAGTTCCTGGGGCCCTCTGGGGGACTCAGTTGACGTCTATTTGCACAGAGACGTAGAGACATCTGGGGCCCCGTGAACCTTACCAGCACTTGAACTTGCCTCTGGTGTTGTCCTCCGAGCTCTCTTTTCATGGTTGGGCTAAGATATAGGGTGATAGAAATATACACAAGGCCCTGAGGTATTGAAAATTTTAAATTCGCTCAGTGTGTAGAAGTCATAGCTTGCTTTCATAACTCAGGCTTTCTTCTGTGCACCTCACTGAAATCACAGAAATGTCCACGTGGACAATCCCAATTTCTTTGCTAATCCCCTCAGTAGCCTTTGACAGGCTCCCCATTGCTTCATCCTTGGGGCATTTCTTCGTTTGATCCCAAGACACCACTATTCCCTCGATTTCCTCCTTCCTCACGGCCTGCTATGTCTCACCCCTTGGAAGTCTTGGACAGTCCTGCCTCCTATCCTACTCTCAAATATCAGAACTCTCAAAAGCAGCAGTGCTCGGCCATCGTCTCGTGGTATTGTGTGGACCATGGCTGTAGGTGTGACCTTTCAACCCATGAATCACAAGCTTCCAACCCTGCCCTGTCCACTCTCCCACCACACCCCTGTCTCTCAACTTCAGATGCCTCCTCACTACTAAAAGTCCACACCAGAACTCTGGACTTCATTCTCCACTGCTCCCTCCTCCAAAACCTTCTCCTCCTCCCTGGCTTTGTGCTTCAGAAGGTAGCACAGCCATTCATGCATTTTGTGCCAAATCTTGAAGTTGCCTATTCTGCTCGCACAATACACACAGGCACCAGCGGCCCCTTCTCCTCACAAAACCTACTGCCTCCATTTACAGCTCCTTCAGAAGGGCCTCCCCGAAGCCCCTCCCTCCCTCCCGGTCAGCACATTTGGCCCCAGCTTTAATCCTCCTCATCCTAGGTACCGCCGTCTGCCATTACATCACATAGTTATTTGCCCATTTTCTGTCTTCTTGCCACCAACTTTCAAACAAATGATCCTTGAAGGGTTTTCTCTGCCTTCTTCACTGCTGTGACCCTCATGTATAAAAGAAAAGTGAGTAAAAGAATTCAAAGCTCATGCCTGATGGAAGAAATTATATCGTTGATGTGGAGCCAGTGGCCACTGGAGGTACTGAAGTCAGGGAGAGGGAAAAAGAGGTGTAATATGGGGGCATTTTCGGGACTTTGGAATTGTCCTGAATGACATTGCAATGACAGATACAGGCCATTATATATCTTGCCATAACCTACAGAATTGAGTGGGAGACAGTATAAACTACAGTGTAAACCATAATCCATGCTTAGTGGCAATGCTCCAAAATGTGTTCATCAATTGCAATGAATGTACCACACTAATGAAAGAAGTTGTTAATGTGGGGAAAAGTGGGAGGTGTGGGGAGTGGGGCATATGGGAATCCCTTGTATTTTTTACATAACATTTTATGTAGTTTAAGTGTCTTAAAAATAAATAAAAAATATATTAAAAATAATAAAAAAAGCTCGTGCCTGGATTCCCAACCCAAATTTAGACTTTTTGAAGAAGGTGTTTACTTTTTCACCATTTGGGAGGAAAGGGGCTTTATCCTTTATACACGTGTTTATGTCAACATGTCAGTGTGTCCATTAGCATCTTGAAATTCTTGGAAGTGCTGGTCTTCACTCCTATTTAAGTTTGTTCAATCATTATTCCCAAAGGTGTTTGATAAATATCATGACCTAGGACACTAAGTCACAAAGTGGATTATAAGGGATACCAGCCACAGTCCCTGTAACAAGTGGCTCAAGGTCAAATGTCCAAATCGTAAGGAAGTTAAGGCTTCCACAGCCTGTTTGGGGGTGTTAGGAGGGGAGGTAAAACGTTCTGCAGATGCTAAAGGCCTTTCCTTATGGAGTCATGATTGAGGTGGAGGCAGAGCTTGGATGATAGCAGGCTCTGATCCAGAAAGTTCCAGCTGTTTTCAAGGTGAAGGTGCCGACAGTGCCCAAAGCAGTCTGCAGACCCATCGACACAGATGCCACCCAGGGATCTGCTGACAAATTGAATGTGGATTTTCTTAGAGTATAGAGCATAAATTTGGAGAAAGAAAAATATGGAAAAGTAAATGAAAGCCCTAGGTTTTTAATTTAATTTAATTTTTAAGGAGTAATCTTGTCTTATTATTTATGGGCCACTTTACAGCTTTTTTATGGGATGCCCTTTCTCATGGGCTGTCTGTGGAAACAATTCTTAGGATGAACACAGAAATTTCGGGAATGGTAGCCTATCTACCAAAAAAAGCGTTATATAATCCTCTCAACCAGCTCCCTCTGCCTCGGAGCTCTGAAATAGCAGCCTGCAAGAGTGGGTGGTAAAACTGTCTAATAGTTAGCTGCTAGAAGAGACTGATTTGCATTCATTTCTGATTTGCCAAATTATTTTGGGAGAGGAGTTTTAATTGACAGCATCACTGCAACAGCCTAACTTTTAGCTGACTTTAGCTGCCACTCCTTGTGCCAAGGGGACCCAGTGGCTCTGGGGGACAGGGCTGAGTTCCCCTGCACAAGGACAGTCTATGTGCACTGTCCTCTGGCAGACCTCCACTGGCTGCACCCGGCTGAGGCTCGCACGCACACCTCCCTCTCGGGTGGCTTCATCACGTTACCCATTTGCTTGCATCAGATGGTCCCGGGAAGTGTGTGGGGTCACCTCTAGTAGGTCAATACGGCTCATGGCTGGCTTGCTTATTATGGGCAACCATGTGCCAGCTGGAGAGGGCACTGGGCTGCTGGTGGCTCAGAAGAAAAGAACCCCAAAGGTGAGCTCATCCTAATAAGAAGGGAAAAGGGTCTCGGGTGTCTAAGCCCACCAAGTGTTGGGACACACACGTCCCCACTCTATCCATCTACCCATGTGAAACCTTACGCATGGGTAAGACACTAGCCATTTTATCCTAGAAGTATGTTTGCTGCAGTTTGAAGAGTTAAATCTTTCCTTAATGAGACTTTCCCTTAATAGCAAAGAATATTAGTTTTGAACAAGCAAAAGGGATTCCTACTTTATATATAATTAACAAAAATAACAAAAAAGTTTTAACCAAAGAAAGTGACAAAAACAAAATTTTGTAAACATCAAACCACAGCATTTATTAATGTCTTTATTTGTGAAAACAAAGTGATATTTAGAGTAAACTTTGAATAAAAAAATTTCATGCAAAAAATTAGGGATAGTATTAACTCATCGTGACTTGTTTAATTTATTCCCCAACTAAAGCTTGTTTTTTATAGAGTTAGAAAAGATTTAACTCTGAATTTTGCTTGGATTATGCCTTCCTTTTATATTCCATTCCTTCTTTATAAAGTTAAAACTCTGGCTACAAAAATATTTTTACCTAAACTTGTTCTCTGCTGTTTCTCAATGGTGCCAAGTTTCCTGCACTCCTGCTTAGAGCCACAGCCCATGCTGGCTCCTACGGAAACAAAACGGGGAAGAACAGGAGTCTTAAGACCGTGATTTCTCTGTGGGTTTCCCTACGGAAGTTTCTTTTAATTGTATTTCTTTTCAACTGAAGCTCTGTAAAATTTCTACCAGATGCTTAAATTTATTCCTTAAACCCATTCTTACTTTCTATAGGTTGATTCTTGATGCAAGTTTTTAAAAGGTGTCCCCTGTTCAGAACATAAGACTTAAAATCCAGTTCAGGAGAACTTGGAAAGGTTTTGAAAACGTGTCTCCAGAGTGGAGGCATCCAACTGAGGTTTACTGAGGGCAACCCCTTACAAGTGCATTAATTTCCAGAATGGTAATTGTTGATTCTGAACAATTTCGTCACCTAAATTGCATTTTGTATTACTGATTCGGGGAACATTGCTCGCTTTACTTTAACACTAGACTAATTTCTCCATTTCGCCACCGACCTCCATCTCCACAAATGTCTGGCCATTGTGTGAAGATCGATGGAAGATGCTGAAAAGGAGGATGTGAAAGCAGTGAAAAGGTATTGGATCCCTGCACTGCTTTCCTATTCTAACACCTGAATGGAAAGATGAAGAAATTAAAGGACTGCATTTACTCTGACAAAGACTAAGAAGAGTGATTGTCCTTTGCACGGATGCTTTTGTTACTTTTATCCTTCTTTTATTACTAGAATGTGTTTTTATATGTGATTATCAAACGTGGTAAAGTATAAGATGATAGGAAATTCATTTTATAATTATCTTTTGGTGAAATAGCTTTTTGCCCACTTGAATGGGAAGAACAAGCAGATATTGTAAAAACTGTGAACTCGTTGGTTCCATAAAATTGCAGTTTCATTATCATTTCTTCTTGCACTTTGATGGTGTCTAGGAGAAAGTTTAAAGCTGTATTTGTAACTACCTGAAAATGGAATTGAAACACAATAAGGAGCTTCAAAATGTCCTTACTAATAATCATAAAAAAGTTTAATTTCAATTAAACATGTTGCTTCTTTGGTGTTTTTCAGTTTCATACTCAGTTTGTGTGATTTGACTGTCATTATTAAAACAAATTAAATTAGGAGGATTTATCTAAGAGAATAAATGAGAATTTTTGTATTTAGTTTTAAAAATATGGTTTCTAATGTTCATTTGTTCAACAAATTTTTGTCAAGCACCTGACTGTGCCAGGTGTGATTCTCCAAGCCGGTGACACAAAAGTCAAAGAAACGAAGCCCTGGCTCGTCTCTCGGGTTAAATCGAATGGAGCAACTAGAGCCCTTGGGCCCTCGGGATTTAGGTGGGGGACAGTGCAGAAACCGAGGGTCATATACGAGGTCATACAAGGCGAAGGGCAGGCCGGGCCACGTGAGCAATGCAGGTGAGGCGGCAGAGCCTTCCTAGGGTGCATTAGTTCCCTATCTTTTACTGACTAGCAAAGGTAATGGCTTAAAACAACACACAGGTACACAGGTCAAGAGTCCAGGTACGGCTGAGCTGGGCCCTTCCTGTGCTCTGGGGTGTTATGAAGCTGCAGTCAAGATGCTGGCCAGAGCTGACACCTGAGGCTCCGCTGGGGAAAAACCCTACTCCAAGATCATGTGGCTGTCGGCAGCGTTCATTTCCTGCAGTCTGCTAGGCTGCTGGCCTCAGCCTCTTGCTGCCCATGGGCTGGGCACCACCCCCAGTTCCTAGAGGCTGCCTTCAGTTCCTTGACAGGGACTCCCAGCTCAGCCGCCTGCTCATCAAAGCCTGCAGCGCAGGGAGAGTCTTCTAGCAAGACAGGGTCACCTAGTCTCACGCACACTCACATGTATCCTATTGGTTAAAAGCCAGTCACAAGCTCCACCCACACTCAAGGGGAGGGGTCTGTATAAGCATGTGCATCCCGGGAAGTGGGAACCGTGGGAACCCAGGGCAGGGAAGAAATGGCGGTAGAGCCACCCAGGTACTTAGACGTGTTGGTGTTATGGATATTTTGTGAGTAGGAAGTTTCAAGGAGCAAGATGTGTCCATTAAACTGGGCAATGAGAGGGCCATTGACGAGCTTAGCGAGAAAAACTCCAGTGGAGCAGTGGAGAACGAAGCCCCTTGCTGTGTGACAGTGTATATGGAGGTGAGGATGTGGCAATGAGAATTCAAATTCTCTTCCAAGAAGTGCAGGTAAAAAGAGCAAGGCTAAAAATGGAAAGAGTGTATCAAAACCATTCTTGCATCTTGTGGTTTTTAACAGAACATTGAAATGAGGAAATTCAGGAAAACACCAATTTTGAAATGGAAGGCAATGCTTCTGCCATTAAAATTTCTTCCAATATTTAGGCTCTGGGTCATGGGATTTATAAAGTACATTGGGCTGGGGGGATGTTTGAGTTTTGGACGCTGGTTTGCCACTTAACGGTTGTGTGATTCTGCAAAGCCCACCCAGGCTTCTGGGGTCTCAGTTTCTTTTTCATAAAATAAACAGATAAAAGGAGGCAGAATTAAGAGAGTCCCTTTCAGCTTTGATATTTTCTGACTTTGTGGTTCTTTTGGCCTCAGGTGTTTCAATTCATGCAACAAGGGGAAAACGTTCCATGTGTTGGAAAACTTAATCTGAAAACTTAATCATTTTGCTGATTTTCCCGAATCACTACCATCCAAAGCACGGAGGTAAAACAGCACCATCTGCTAGTCGTCCCAGACGCTGAGGGACAGGCGTGCCCAGTGACGTGATAAGGATGGAGGCACTAAGTTCTCGAGGCTCACGGTGTCAGCGACACGTGTGTTGCCACATCACTATCATGATGTGCTGTCATCATCCTACAGTAAATAGAGAGATGCCTTTCTGGCCCAACCGGTATTTCAGAAAAGATAACGTAACATGAAACGGTTGGAACAATAAAGGCAAATTTACCCACTTGGCCCCCCCTGACATTCCTCTTGGCCTCGGACTCCAGCTGGCTTGTCAGGGAAGGCCGGGTCTGCGGCTCCACGAGCTTCCTGGTGGGAGGAGCTAATGGGCCTGACACAGACCCTGACGTGAGGAGCTGAATCCCTTCTCTCAGGAGTGGCTCTCAAAGGCCACTTTGCTCCTGGGCTAATGGGAATTACCACTCCCAACAGTGGCTCCCAGGGCTATTTCCCTTTGACCAGCGACTAGACCTCTCGGTGGGCAGCTAGCGCCATCGTCCTCTTCAGAGCGGCAGGAGAGGGCAGGAGAAGATCAGCCACCTCTGCCAACGCGGGCTCTCCAGGCACTGTTCTCAAACCGTCTGGGCCGCACTGGCCGGCGCAGTCCCAGCAGCCTCCAGTGCCATCCCTTGCTGGAGCTCTCCCCCGGCCACGCAGCGGCCATTGCAAATGGTGGCCCCTCCGCCTTCCCCTCGCCACCGCCCATCCCAGTCTCTTCTTGTGAGACGCCTCCCAAGTGCTCCAGGACAGAAGCCGACTTTTCTCTGGATGGTATCCAAACTTAGGGATGTGAGCGTCTTTACAGCAGGCCCAAACCCTGGCTCTGACCTCCTCTTATAGGAGTGCGTGTCAAGCACCTGAAAAAGCCTGGGCACTTATGGTCCCCTGTGTTCCCTCAGGAAGGCAGGCGTTCTAAGCTCCGACCCTGCCCTCATCCACTCCAGAGGCTCGCCTAACAGCACGCGCCTTAGCAGTGGGCAGGGATGCATTAGTAAGGTCAGCTCTTCCTCGTGCGGCCGCGAGAGAGGAGCCCTCTCTACTGTCGTGTTCTGCTCTGTGATGAGAACCCTCAGAGGCAAAGAAACCCGCGGCTACTGGATGATGACCCCTGCCTACGCAGGGCTGCACAGGGGTGAGCTGGGGTTTCCTCCGGGGCTGTGGAAACCACTCTCAGTACTTCACAGGTGCGTAGGTCTGCATCGTAGAGGCTGCTCAACCCTTCCTTCCTCCGGAGGGCTGACTGATGTAAACCAGGGCGAAGTGCATTAGGACAGAACATACGTTCTCAACACTCTAGGTCTGCCTTTAGGACAGCTTTCCAAACAGGGGAGGATTAAGTCACTGATCTTCCGATGCCCATGATACTTGAATTAAGAAGGCGCTGTTTTCTGTGTTTGTGCTTGGGATGGGATAAAGTGCAGCGGTTAAGGGACCTCCCCAGAGCCACGTAAAAATCAGTGGCAGAGCCGAAACCCCGTCCCAGGCAGGGCCGGGTGCACAGGGGATGTGCCCTGTGCGGCTGCCAAGAGGGGCCCCGTCTCGGTCTCCAGGCATGTGGGATCTAAGTACCACCAAGGGGAAATCACAGAAAGTAATTCGCTCTCAGCTCTGGAGGCAGAAGTCCGAGGTCGAGGCGGGGACAGGGCGGGGCTCTGGAGGCCCCCTTCCCCGACCTCTTCCGGTCCCCTTGGTGGTCCCTGACCTGGAGCGGCACCGTTCCGTCTCTGCTCTGTCCACACAACCGTCCTCCCTGCATCCGTGTTTCTGTCTTAAAGCGCTGTGCCCTCCCTGTGTCTGTCTCTCCTGCCTGGGTAAGGACCTGGTCATGTTGGATCAGGGCCCGCTCCAGTTGAGCCCGGCCTCGTCTTAGCTTGGTTACATCTGCAAAGACTGTATTTCCAAATAAGGCCACAGGTTCTGGGGGTTGGAACCTCAACATCTTTTTTTGGGGGGTGGGGCACAATTCAACGCACAATAGGGCCTTTGCTTCCTTTGATGCTCTGCTGTAATCCTAGAGATCAATAATTTTGAAAAAGGGGCCCCGTTTTTATTTTGCACTGGGCTACATAAATCCTGTGGCTGGTCCTGACCATAAGCCTGGAGTATTTCACATATGTCAATCAGCCCTCATGTCCTGAAATTGTAAATTATGCCTTACAGATAAACGTTGTTAAGAACTTGGCACAAAATGGAAAAAATGAGTATAGATTTTCCAATTGGCAAAGCAAGCCCCAAAAGCAGTGACTCCAAGGACTTAGGAGAAGGTGGGTGCAGTTGTTTCTAAATGTTTAAGTCATTCCTTTAAAGGGAATTGGACAATATCCACTATAAAAAATTGCCCATACCATAGACAAAAGCATTCTGTGCTCTGGCAAGAATAACCTGAGATTCATTTAAAATCACGAACTAGAAGCAGAATTTGCAATGTTTCGTTCCATCCATAAAAAATTTACTATAAATAAACTGGTTGTGCATTTAAGTCTTTGAAACTTTATACTTAAATAATAAAGCATGAGCATAATGCTATGAGCTGTGCTAATCCAATTTTATCATAAATCCAGACAGCATGACTTTTAGTTCTTTTTTCTTGAAACACATGGAACTTTGGTGAGGGCAGTGAATCAGCAAGTTATGGCATTCTTACCTTCATTAGCTACTCAGCTCTGATATGGGTCAAGGTCACCAATTGCTTGACTCATCTACCAATATGCTGTCATGATTTTTTTACACCCTTATAATTTTCTTAATGGAGTTGTTTTAGAAAAGCAGAATATCTGTACGATAAGGTACCATTTCTTTGACATTTCATATCCCTTTGCATTTCATCTACCATTTCATGTCATTTTCTCAGATCCTTGTGGGAGATAATACTCTCCTCTTTATACTTCATTCACCTGATTGTTCTACAGAAGTGATTGTCAGCTTGGGGGGTGATTTCACACTCCAGGGGATATTTGGCAATGTCCACAGGCATTTTGGGTTGTCACAACTACGGGTTGGGATTGGCATCTGATGGGTAGAGACCAGAACTGCTGCTCCACATCCTACAACATGCAGGGAAGCTCACTCACCAAAGGGTTATCTGGCCCCAAATTCCAGGAGTGCCAAGGTTTTGAGACCTTGCTCCACAGTCTCGAATGTACAGGCAGGACCCTGTGCATTCTTGAATAAGGAGAAAGTAGATGGTACATGCAGGACTATGTGCATTCTTGAATCAGGAGAAAGTGGGATGTTCATGCAGGGCTGCGTGCTTTCTTGAATCAGGAGCAAGTGGGATTGCTGACAGTGGTCTCTATTACTTGGGTGCTGATGAGGCAGATATCAGTTATGTTGACAGTTATTTTTTAAACTAAAGAACCAAGAGTATTCCCTGCAAAATGTGCAGAGGTGTGGAAACAAAAGTTGTCTCCTGCCGGGGCAAACTTTCCCTCATTTATCCCCAAGAATCAGATGTGCTCTTTGGGTCTCTAGCCTGGTTAATACATCGGCATTATCTGTGGAAATAGAGATTGGGAACCTGTAGAGCAAGACCAGCATTTTGAAATTGGATCCATCTACATGACAGTTCAAGTCAACAAACATTCATGCGGTATTGCTGATGCAAGGGGCATCAGGATGTGTAGTATAAGAGATAAAGATTAAATGTAGTCCCTGCCCTCAAGAACAATGGCTGGCCTTAGAAGTGAAAGAGATCTCTTCACATTCCAAACCACCTTGGCTTTGTGAGGTCATGCACATTCACGTTTAACAAAGAAGACTCAGTAGCAAAGCCTAATCCCCAGGCTTTGGAGGGTGCTGGTTACAGAGACAGGAACTCCCTTAGGTTTGGTAAACTGGAAATCTTATGAGCTGTAGCTCCTGGTGAGTACACAGGTGGGGTGTCCTTAAGCCTTGCATCCACTAGGGGTTTCTGGCTTGCCCACTGCTCATCCTCGGCCAGGACACCAGCATTTAACACCCCCACCATGCACCAAACAGAGGTCTAGGACTCTGCTGCTCTTTGCATAAGGTTATGGCAATGCTGGCATGCAGGAGCACTGAGTCAGGTTTTACAGCACAAATATCCCTTCTGCTGGGCAGATGCTGAGTGCTGCTGCTGACAATAATGTCCACACCAGATGCCAATGGAAAATACAGGGGGTGTCATCTCTGGGGCAGCCAAGGAAGGTCTTTGGTCAAGTGAACATTGGGTGACCTGTGGGCACTCACCCAGATTTCATTATGCAAACAATGCCCTTCACCAGCCTCCATTGAGGTCTGCACACTTGAATTTTGGGCCAGCTGGCCCTCTCCTTTCTTGGGCAACTTTCCTGGAATCAATCTCCATACCCTTCTAAATTCCCTCCTTCTTTTCCTTTCAACTTTCAACTTTCAGCTTTGTGTTTAGACTCAAGGAAAACTTCCATTCTTCTGGAAGTCTCTTTTCTTCTCCTTTCCATCTAGACCTGAAACCTAATTCTTTAGATCAGCACTATCCAAAAGGAATACAACACAAACCATTTATATATGGCTTAATAAATTTATATATAATTTAAAAGATTCTAGTGGTCATAGCAAAAATTAAAAAGAAACAAATGAAAAATTTTATTAATATATTTTATTTTACCCAATATATACAAAATATCATAATTTCAACATGTAATCTATAACAAATTATTATTTAAATATTTTTAAATTTATTTTTAAAAGATACTTAGATTACATAAAATGTTACATAAAAAAATATAAGGGATTCTAATATGCCCCACTTCCCAGACCTTCCACTTTTCCCCACATTAACAACTTCTTTCATTAGTATAACAAATTAACATGTATAACATTTTACATTCATAGTTTGGTTCCAAGTCTTTGAAATCAGGCACATAGTTGAAACTTCCAGTGATTTCAGTTCAGACTATTGAGCACGTTTTAAGTGCTCAACAGTCACATGGGACTAGTACCTACCATATTGGACAGTGCAGCTCTCAATATTTTACAACCGAAGGCACATTGTTCATCTCATTGGCACATGGATGGAGCATACACAATGGAAGTTAAATTATTTCCCAATTCCTGAATGGCACAGAGGATTTAGTCTTTAAACTGTTATGTATGGGACATAACAGGAAGGAAATCTGCAGCTACATTTACGCGTTAAAAGGTTTAATTGTACATCCTACCATGCTTATATTTCAGGAAGGTCTGAAAGAGCAACTAGGAGTGAAGAAGAAGAATAAAAAAGATCCGAGAGAGGATATACAATTTTTCCTGCAATTACTTCTCATTCTGGCTTTTAATTACCCATGTTTTTATTTTCATCTAAAGAAAGAAGTTGAAGGTAGCTGTGGCAATAGATGGTATGGTGGCTTGGAGTTACGTACTCCAGGAAAGCATGCTCTTAAACTTAATCCTTTCATGTGGGATGGATCCATCATAAATAAGATCTCTTCAAGATGTTTCTTTGGTTCAGGAGTCTTAACCTGTCTTTGTACTCGCCACGTCCTCCCACGATCTAGGCACTTTGCTTCCTTGGAAGGAGCTTGGTGGATTGACAAAGGAATGGATTTAATGTGGTTTTCGGTAGCTGAAAACCTGGTTTGCTTCAAACTCATTATATGACTTTGGTTCCAATGGGTTTTATATTTTCTTTGGGTGGTTGCTGTAGGGATTAAATGAGATGACATCTATTGAATATGTTTTATTTCCTGTCACATGGTGGTAGCTATTATTCTCTTTTCCCCTGGGCTGGGCTCCAGGCCTCTTCTAGATTCTGATACATTCCATTCCTAGGCTGGGCAGGGATCTGTCAGAATTTTGCCATTAAGGAATAGATTTCAGGGGCAGAGAGAATCTGGGAGTGAATGTGTTTGAATGGAAATATGTATAAATAAATTATCCATGTCTTCATTAGGTGCTGACATTTCTGGCAAATTTAAAATGAACCCCAGAATATTAATATTTTGGGCCATGGATGATATATTGTGCATTATTCCAACTTTATACCTGTTGCTTTATAATAAAGTCTGAGCATTGTACCAATTTTGGCAATATTAAAAACTTTAAAAAAAAAGGAGATTTAAATTCTTGGTAGGCATTCTCTCATATTGATTCAAGTAGTGCTTTTTCCTTGATCTATTGCCATGCCTGAGTACAAAGAGCATAAAGAAAGCATTTTATCACACATTGCATTAACTTCTGATCTGGCCAAACGTTTGTCAAACTAGGTAACCTCAGAGGTTTACCCAGCTGTCTTTATGCATATCCTTTCTTTAGCCAGCTGCCTTTGGTACCATTGAACTAAGTAGATTATTACGTTTTGTTGATCACTTTGAGAATTCGAAGGGTTTGTTCTGGCTCTTTCCCCATACCTATATCTTTTTGATTACTGTCTACTTTTCATGCACATAATCTACATCATTTATACTATAGTTCCCTTAGAAAGTCATTATTCTTCCTTATTTGGAATGTTAAAAGTTGTATACTGGCACTATTTCTATATTTAATTTCAAATTATTGAAATGATTCTGTTTTTATTTGTTTACTTTTTAAGTGCTGATTTTAAGACAACATTTCAGAACCATTTTGGACTGTTTGATTTTAATTCTCAAACTTGTTTCAAAATTGAAAATCATCTTTCTAGGACCAAGGATTCAAATTAGTTTAAACAAAATGAATATTTAATTATTCAAATAACATTCCTAAATGCTTTCCATCTTCTCGAATCAACATCACTGATGAAGACTCAAAATTTAGCAGTATTTGATCTCTCATCCTTGGAGGTGCCATTGCCTTCTTTGTGTCTTGGATCAAATTTCTTGTCCTCTGTCTTACTTTTGTCGTTTATAAGATAGTAAGGACAATATTGCTAACTTTACCATATTTACACCAGTAATAGTTATTTTTCTGGCTATGTGTATATTTATACTGTGTGAATGAAATTTCAGTGCATAATGTGTAATCTATATGGATGTCAGAGAAACTATTTGCTCAGCAATTGTCATTTGTAGTTCCAGCTCTTTGGCCTGTATACAAAAAATGCCAAATGAAATGCTGGGTTGAATGAGAAAATTTTGCCTATCCGTGGTACTGTCTGACTTGCATGATACTTAAAGAAAACATTCAATCAAATTTTTCTCTATATGAATTCTTAAATGTATACATGGCTTCTTTAAGTCAAGGACTGATTTGATTGTTTATAGATGCATTCTTGGGTAATTGACCATCGTAAAGTTAAATTTTGACCTCATAGGGATGGTGCTCTACATGAATTAGACAAGGAGTTATACAGAAGCCGCGAAGAGAATCGCTTTGGTGTCAGTGCAGTCTGTGGACTTCACAAGCCCAGCGTGAGGGAGTTTGTCTTGACAATTAATACTAAGTATGGCTTTGGCATTGATGATGGGATTGCTTGAAAACAAAAATGCTTCACTTTTAGTAGGTTCAGCCTGCAGAGGTAAACAGAGGGTTGAAGCGATGATTGCTGTGTGTACCTCACAGCTTGCCCTCGATCTCTGTGCCATGTTGGGCCTGTGTGTTTTGGGCCAAAGTTCTGGAGGGACCTGGAATGGATTTTGTCAACTGAAACATTACCGAGGGGATTTCTGTGCCTATTTCTTTGTCATATGAGATATCTGTATGGTTAAGTTCATGTGTCAACTTGACCAGGTGATGGTGTCCAGTTGCTTGGTCAAGCAAGCACTAGCCTGATTGTTACTGTGAGGACATTTCATGGACGTAAGTCATCAGTGAGTTGATTGCATCTGCAGCTGATTACATCCACAAGCAATCGAGGAGATTGCCTTCAACAATGAGAGACATCTCGTCTAATCTGCTGAAGCTTTAAAAGAAGTGATGATTTCAGCAGTCAGAAGAGAATTTCCAGCTGTACTTCAGCCAGCCATCTTCTCCTGGGGAATTCACCAAAAGCCTTCATCAGAGTTCCCAGCTTTCAGCCTGTCCTATGGATTTGCCGCTCCCCACAGTCACGCAAAACAATTCTTGTAAAAATCCCGTAATATTTGTAGATGTCTCCTGTGAGTTCTGTTCACCTAGAGAAGCCTGACTCATACAAGACCCTTCATTGTCATTACATTTTGCCTAAAAGCAGTTCACCTCTGTTAACTTATTTATTCATTCATCTGCACACACATACATAAACACATCCATGTATGTGTTCAAAACACGCATTTGCCACCTGTGAGGCACTGCACCGGCACTGTAATCAGGATGAATAACTCAGAGACACTGCTCTCAAGGGGCTCATGATATTGGGGAGCTGAGCACATAATAGTAACATATTTGGTGAATGCGAAATCAGTTAAAACTGCACCGGTGCCGTATGGAGATCGAGTCTGCGGATTGAAAGCGGACCATGATCTTAAGGCTTTGACAGTTTCATGGGGAATGGATACATTTTTAACCGAATATGTGGATACCGTTGTCTACGCACCAGTGCAGGAAGGCACGGGTGATGTGTGGGTTTAGAACAGGGCTCTAGATTGAGACATGGGACCAGGCAGGAGATGGCTGTGAATGCAGAGCTCCCAGCGTGAAGCTGAGGTGAGTCTTGATGGAGTGGAAGTTGGCCAAGCGAAGAAATGGAGGAAGCTCCTCTGGACAGCACTTACAGCCTAAGTGAAGGCGCTCTGGACAATGATAAGCAGTCAGTATTGCCAGAGCTCAGGCCGGAAGTGGCAGGGAGCTGGTAGGAGATGACTCTGGAGAAAAAGAAAGAGGCCACACAGCCCTACCCGACGCTGAGCTTGCTGCATACAGTGGATGACTAATAATGCTCCCTTCACTGTCTTGAAGCTGATCTGCAACCATAACTTTAAAAATCAATAGGATGCTTTTGCTCTAAAATGGAGAACGTGCAAAAGAAAAATGAATTGATAAGAAAATAATGAGTATTTAACTCTGTAAATGTTTGAGCATGAGCTCATGAAGAAACACAATGAAACAGTGAGATGCTTAAACACAGAATAACCACCAGTAGGCCAGCGACCCGTGCAGGCCCACAGAGGAGTGTAATATTGGTGACTGAACCGACACAGAGACATTGCAATGATGTGGCTTTCTAAAATGACAAACGATTTTGTTACATTTCAGAATAGAACAAAGTGCAAGCTTCACTTCGCAAGTAGTTGCATCGCCGGAAAAATCAGTATGTGTTTAAACTACACAAGGAACACTGTGTTTATGGTCAAAATGTGTGTGCCTGTCAACACACTGCACAACCTCTGCCTTCCCCGGCCTCACCACCAAATGGCGTAGCATTCTGTGCCCACTGCAGTGATAGCCAAAAATTCATGCACGTTTCCAAAAATGCAGGTGCTATCTCCACTGACACACGTCGCTTTGGGCAATGAGGAGTAAGGGGTTTCAATCAGGAGAATACCAACACTGGATTTGCTGTTAGAAAGAATATTCTAGAGTGCTTCTGACTTGAGTTGGAGGTAAGAAGCCGTGTTGAGTGGCTGCTGCAGTAATCCAGGCACTGAGAGTAGGAAGAGTAGGAAGATTTCAGAAGCTGCAGACGAGCTAAAGTTGGAGGACACAGTGACCAGCTAAGCGAAAGGGAAGGAGAAGGAGTTTCCAGGGTGGCGCCCATGTTTCTGCCTTGGGAGAGGCCTGGCTGGCCTTGGGAGCTGAGAGAGAAGACACAAGAAGGACAGGCAGAGGAAAGGTTCTGAGTCTAGTTTTGGCCTTTGGATAACTGTAGATGGCCGGGAGAAGACACTCAGCAGAAACGGGGACGTATAAGTGAAATTCAGTGGACATGTGAGAGCTGGAGACAAAGATTTAAAAAGCACCAAGATATGGATGATAGCTAAAGGCGTGAGAGTATTTCCCGGACAGTGTGTGATACGAGACGAGCAGAAGGTCAAGGATAAAACCTCAGAGGAAAGTGCATAAAGTGAAGGGAGAGAAAGAGGAGCCCGGGAAGGAGTCAGAAAGACGAGGAGTCACCAACAAATAGATATTTTCACAAAGGACGACATCCGCAATAGCGCCGAATGCAGATGAGCGTTTGCAACAGGTATATTTTTAACATAACGTGCACGAGTTTACACAAACACATGCAAGGTGTTCAGGGCAGTGGAGTGCATTCTTCACAACAACCAAAAGGTGGAAGCCCCAGTGTCCATCATCTGAGGAATGGAAAAACCAAACGTGGTCTGTCCATCCATCCCTAGGAATATTATTCCGCCATAGAAAGGAAGTGCTGCTGCGTGCCGTGACTCGGCTGAACCTTGGGAACATGATGCTCCATGACAGAAGACAGGCACAATAGCGCACATGTTGTTTGATTCCTTCTGGATGAAATGTCCGGGAGAAGCAGATCCACAGAGACAGCGGGACGGGGAGTGCTGGCTGAGTGGGAGTCCTGGGGTGATAAGAGGCTTCGAAGCTCGAGAGAGCTGGTGGCTGCACAACACTGTGGATGCCGAGAGCCCGCTGCCTAGGCCACTTTAAATGGTTAATTGTATGTTGTATGAATTTTGCCCGAAATAAAGACAAAAAGTATAGGCAAGGCGAGGCCAGTGTTACCAGGGAATCAGGACAGTTAGGGACAGTTTTACAAAAGAAGTGCCATTTAAACAGAGCCCATCTCTGCTCCAGCAGATGAGGCAGGCTTTTATGTGCAGCCTGGTAAAGAAATCCCGCCGTCTGTGTACCTGTCGTCTGTAATCCTCTCTCTCCATTGACACGGACACGGATCTTGTAAGGCGTAAATGTTTATGTAGAAAGGGGCTTGTGTACATGTGAGTGTGTGTGCGTAAAAAGTATATTTACCATCTTCCTCATTCTCTTCAGATTGATCAGGGTATGGCTATGATGTACCGAGTGATATTTAGTGTTCTGAAAGCGGAAGTGACTGTGTCTCTTTCATGCGTCTCATATGTTTTCGTATTTCTAAGGAGCTATTTGTTTTTAACTCTTGCTCTCTCCAGGAATAAAATCTTAGTGTAGTAAATGCGGAGCGTACCAATGATTTTGATAACCAGGCAAAAGAGTGAGGAGTCGTTTCTTTCACATTCCCACCTTTCTAAGAAACCATTTTTCAGAAATCCTTTTGCAAGTACGTGCCTAGTCTTAAGGGCCCAAGGCGAGTCCAGAGACACTTGTTCTCTAATACTTACTGCAGCTGGAAGCTCAATAATGACAAGTCACATTATCCCCATTTTACAGGAGAACCTGACGCCTGGGGAAATGAAGCAATTTGCATGTGGCCCAGCAGGTTCAATGTCTCAGTCGCCTTTACTGTGCTCCTGTGGTGCTTAATCGAGTCTAGCACGAGCAGGATTCTGAGAGTTTCCAGTAGAAGATAACAGACAGGATATCCAGACCCTAAATCACACCCTTGGCTCAGTCGCCAAGAGGACTTCTTGCTCTGGAGGAATGTCGTGTTTGCAGAAATCGGTTTGGAAATTTAGTGTCAAATTTCATTAGCTCAAAGACTCCCCATAGCTTTAGATTAATTCATCACGATGCTATAAGCTGGATGAATAGCTTATAAAGGCTAAGCCTTTCCCTGCAGTGAAAGAGATTCACTTTGTCAACTTCAATAATTCAAAAACCATTGAAGACAAGGACATACCTGGTGTCCCGGACACCTGGGCAGTTTAACACGCACTTCTGCTCTACGGCGATTTAGATAACCGCTGTCATACCACTGCTGAAAGATTTTATTGCCTTGTCTAATTCTTCAGTTTTAAAACAAAAACTAAGCAATTATAAAGGAAGAGCCGCTTTGAATCTCAAAGATAATATTCAACTTCCATAACAAGTTTTCCGTGGGTTTTGTTTGAACCAAAATTTGTACTTACCAAACAAAAATATCACACCTCACTGTTCAAACTCCATTTCACTGTGTTAAAATTTAAATGCAAATAAAATTTCCAGGGGGTCACCTAGGATGGCAGAATTGAAGTAACTCAAATTCGGGTTTTCAGTCTTTACCATTACTGTGCCGTCGTTGTTTATTTCAAATAATCTGCTAAATGCAGCAGCATGTGGCATGCAGGCCAGACGACCTGAGGCCAAAGTGAGCTTGCACACTTGTGAGCTCTGAAAAACTTACCCCCAAAAAGATCGCTTGTGGCTGATTCCACAGGAGTCAGGGAATGACTGTGTAACTGGAAATTCCCCAAATGGAATTCCCATGTAGATCACAATGTTTATTAAAGATGAGTAATAAAATTGTGCTAATCTGCTGCTTACGTATATATTACTCAAATGTAATAGTAACCCTATCAATCTTTTAAAACTTAGACCCACAAAAGACTTTTTTTGGGGGGGCAGGGTTGGTTTTGTTGTTTTCTAGAGAGGAATATTTTATCACTGACCTTGTTTAGAATTGCAAACACATGGTGATGATAAAAAGCAGGCAGATTTTAGGCAGTTTAATTATTGTTTGTAAATTTTTTACACCCGTCGTTGCTTGTACCTGGGTCACACCCACACTCAGGAAACCCTGAAAATGAAGTAAATCTAGTAGGTATCCTAATATCTGCTATAATTCATTGTACCCAGAAATCGCAGATTTGAAAAAAAAATCTACATGAAACAATTTGTAATTGAAAACTATGTCATATGATAGTCCTCTTAAAACATTTTAATTTCAAAATCTGCTCTAGATTTGAAAGAGAGCTCAGGTACCAATTTTTAGTTGGAAGCAATTTTCCACAACCTGGTTATAAAGCCTGGATGGAATATTTAGTAGAAACCGCAGCGCAGTCGCGATAGAGACACATGCTCTCCAACTACAGGGCGTTGAGAATGAGGCTTAATGTGGCCTAAGAAACCAGCTTTAACTTGAATGACAGTCAGTATTAAAAGGATGTACTGTAGCAAAGTTACAAAAGCTTATGAAGAATAATAGACACAGCAGGGGATTTGAAACTCTAACCAGCTATGAGGAAGTCGTGCGATTCCGGCTTCCAGCAAGTGTTCTTCCCGCTAATAGCTCGCATTTTGCCAGAGGCCTTAATCATGGCTAAATGAAACAAGGATATTCCCTGACCACCTCATCAAAAGGAAATTTGGGCATTTGGACAAGCAAGGCTAAAAAGCCAGGGCTGATTATGCTCGGCAATCACAGATGTCAGCCCACTGCTTGATCCCCCACGTGCCAGAAGAGCTGCTGAGCAATGGCCCTTCGGTGGGCCACTGGCTCTCCTCGTGCCCTCTTCTTGGTATTGTGGGTTCTTCACTGATGACTCATGGTCCATATATTAACGCCACCAGGCATCTGGACACACAGATCTCCTGCGCCTATTTTTAAATAGCTGCAATGGCCTGACACAGGCCTGTCCCTGATGGTGGATAAGAAAGACAAAGAAGAGGGCTCCAAATGACCACAAACCTTCGCCAACATCTCGCATCTATTAAGCAAATGGCATCACACGGCCACTAACGTGTTGACTTGCTGAAATGGTTGTCTAGTTTCCAGTTGCTTCATCTTCCAAAATGCTTGCTCCTCTCTAGCAAACTTTTCAAATTCTTATTTTATAAGGGGAACATTCTAAACGCATAGATATTTATCTGCTATGAATGTAAACAAATCATTTGCCCCTCTCAGAGCTTTTACTTTTTCTGGTTTGGAAGGAAAACAAACGAAAAGCTGATAAGGTCTTGGCCCTGCAGTGTTTTCATCGGACTTATTCCCTAGAACGTGATGATGGAGAGCTAGCTAGACATTTAGAGGAGATATGATCCCAGATTATTTGCCGTCCCCTACAAAGTCTAGCAGTTACAGACCCAGTAATTGCAATTAGAGATGCCCTCTCGCTCTGAAGGCTACGCTTGACCTTAAGAATTTCTAAGAATCTGTGTCTTACACTGTGGGGAACTTTCCCTGCAGTACTAGCTGATTCCTCTGTGCCTGAAGTGTTTCTCCTGCTGTAGTTAAATTGACGTTAACAAGTTTGGGACCATGATGTACAGCAGCTGTTCAGCCAGAAAAGAGGGATACAGGGCACCAGAAAGGATTGCCTGAAACGAATCTCTAAATCAGAGAAAGATTATTAGCTAGATTTCTGATTTTCGAGAAGTAGAACTGATCACCTGCTGTGGGAAACGAGTTTGACATTTCTACCTACTAGGGATTGCAGAAGAACCAGTTGGCGGGGGGCAGGTGCAGGTGCCTGCTGCAGACTTTGTCCTCAGCTCGCCGACTGTGTTGGTGGGAGTTGCACGTGAGCCTGAGGTGACGTCTTCTCACCAAGGCTGGCAGCTCCTCGCTACGCCTGGCCATGGTTCTCGGCATTCTTAGTCGTTGTATCTATATCGTGTTGAGAGCATATGACAGATGTCTAGTGTGGGCATAACAGGCCTTGTTTTATTAGGGGACGATTGGCTCAGAGAAGTGGAATGGCTGACTCAAGCCTGCGTGACTAGAGAGCGTTATCTCCACCTGTTAGGGCACAAGCTCTGGAGTCAGAGGGTTTGGCTCAGTCTCTGCTTCTCCACTTACTACCTATGAGACCTTGGGAAAATTATGCACCGCTTTGCGCTTCAGCGTCCTCGTGTGTAAAATGAAGTTGTTGGGAAGATCAAATGAGATAACGAACGCACAGAGCTGCACACTGAGCCTGCCATGTGGTAGGCTTTCAGTTTTATTAGTTAGCATGGCTGCCCCCAAGACAAAATGCAAGATCGAAGAATGAAGAGCAAGTGACATTTTGAAGCCTCTACATTGAGACAGTTAATCTGATGCCAGAAACTCTTGTTATTTGGATGTAAATAAATAGTTCTGACAAAATACAAAAATGACCCAGACTTTAAAAAGACTTTAAAAAGGTACCGAGTACCTTTGTAATTTGTACCGAGTACAAATGACATGGCAGCCACACCTGATCTCCATTGCCAACCACAGCCCTAGGACTGGGATCGGGTTGGGACAGAGGTAGGTGAGGATCAGAGACTGGGGGGTAATGGGGTCCAGCTGTGCACATCATTCAATATTAAAAACCGATTTCATATTTTGATGTGATCCTATCATAATGGCAGCATCAAAAGAGCAGAATCAACATGTCTTATTTTATGGCAGGGGATAAGTTTTCAAGGAATTTTAAAGCTAAAATTCCATGTCTACTTAGGTTTCTATCTAAAGGTGGCAGAGGAATGACCCTAAAGTATCAGAGACACAGTTCAGCAGTGTGAGAGTTAACCTTTATCCTATTCTCCTCCAAAGTCATGTTCTGATTTTCTGTGATCAAGAAAATATCCTGCAACCTAAAAATCAGGCACAAAGGTAACGAAAACCCTTGCAGACAATGCTTCCTTACTACAGGCAGACATCTCTATCTCTAGTTTTTTCCTTTTCTCTGTCTAGCATGCCCTTCCTCCCGGAATTGGTCTACTGAAACCTTCTGTTTCTCTTCTACACCCATCTCAAATTTTTCAGATATGAAATACAAGAGAAAAATCTTTAAATTAAGGAGCTTAGAATAAATTTTGTAAGCCAAACTACACCAAAACATATTCCTATCAGCATTAGTAAGTCTCCTTGAAAAAAAAAGGATTCTGTGATCAAATAACTTTGGGGAACATTTAATATTATGTCTTCTTTCTAAGAAACTTCCAGCGCACGTAGTTGTATTCAAAACTGTAAGGTCCCTAGCAGAGTGACCTATTTATATTGTTTCATAATAATTTTCTAAAATATGTGACTCAGAACCTATCCCCATCTTTTCTTTGCATTAAATGGCTCTAAACTTGGTTTTCACACACAGGGCAGTTTGGGAAAGCTCTTCTTTGGGGCAAGGAGTAGCATCAACAGTTCTAAGCAAGGGCGTGATCTGACCAGATGGCGCTTTCAGAAGCTAGAATGGCGGAGGGAGGCGGAGGGGCTCATCTCATCTTTGGTGGTCAAAGGGCCCCTGCAGAGTCCAGAGAAGAGATCATCAGGGCATGCAACAGGGCAGGTTCAGGGGCATCGATGAAGGAGAACCGAAAGAAAGCAACATTGCAGAGATGAAATGCGCTAGGGCTGGCCGCTGAGTGATGCAGGTCCGGTCGCTGAGATTCAGGAGCAGCTGTGTGTTGTGTGGAGTGTGGTGCTGCCATTCCCGGGTGGAGGGAACTCTGACTCCCAGGTGTCAAAGAAACGCACATGGTAAAGTATTTGGGGCACCAATGGAAATAGAGGGCAGTTTAGAAGAGAGGTCTAATCTGGGAAAACATAGGTTTGGAAGTAAATTCATAAAAATGATAATTGGGGCAGATTACTGGCTCTGACCATTGTGTTTGGGTTAAGGGGAGGTGCAAAATTCCCTTTTTAAAATTGTAATTGCTTGTGGTTAACCATGTCAGCTTGTCCTTTGCAATTTCTAATTTTTATAACTCTTTGGTTTAATCGCTTTCTACCGCAGGATTGTTTCCTTTAATAAAAAGAGTCATTTTTATCCCGGTTATTTTCCCCACCCAGCTTTTTTGCAGCCTGTCAAAAGCCCAAGCTGCAGTGGTAATGATAGGAGATGATGGGTGAGATGTCATTTCTAATTAGAGCCTTCATTGCTTGTAATAGAAAGGCCTGTACTTGATGGGGACCATTCTGGGTTGTCAGGTAAAATGACTCAAATACGTCTGCACTTTCACTTCAAAACGAGAAAAATGTGAGTGTGCATTATTTATATTGTATTTCATGGCTATAATTAATTATGTGTCTGTGGAAATGATGTCCCCCAGGACGGCTGATTTTATGTTCAATCAGTACATGCATTTGTAAAACTAATTTGTTCTCATTAAATTTTTTAAAGTGTTTATTGAACTAAACTCAGGGGGCCTTTCTGGGTATGAAACTCACAATATAGAAAATACAAAGTAAAGTCTAATTTTGGTCTTTATTACTGAGCTATATAATTCCTGAAGCACTGTGCTCAATATTACTGGAGTGTCTGTGGTTGGGCTATCAAAATAAATAGAAGACATCCTTCCTTCCCAGAAAGTGTTTTTAAACTTGTCTGGAAGACCAGGACATAAAACAAATGACCAGAATGCAACCCAGACTTCTGTTACTTAGTAAAGGAACCTTATCTTTAGTCATGAAATATTGAATCTGTATGATGAATTTACCAGTTTTTCTTGTTAACCTATAGAAACTTGCAAGTTATTTAGCGTTTTAAAAAATTGTCTGTTATTTCTTCCAATTTCATTTTCAATATTTGATAACTCTATTAACCACTGATATTAAAGTTTCAAAGATTTTCTTTCAAGTGGTATACAAAAATAATTTTTCTTGCCAGTGCCAACAGTAAATTGGTTTACTTTCAAGCAGACCCTCAAGTGAACAGTAATATTTCAATTATTTATATATCCCAAGTTTACCATAATTCAATCTTTTCATTGTGATAGGCTGTAATTCCAATCATTAAAGCAACATTTACCAAAAATGTAAATTGTTCTCATTTTCATCTCTTCGTATGATAATAAATCCCTATATTCTCCTAGTCATTCTTTCAATAGTTCACAGATATATTAGAGTTAGTTTTAATAACCAATGATATTAATGTTATTCATACCAATCAATGAAAGTATAAGGGATGTTTATGTCTGAAATAGATAGGCTGCCTTCCATCAGGTATGAGTGCTCCATTCTCTGCCAATACTCTTGCTGATTTTCAACGTGAGGTTGATGGTAAGACCAGCTGATTCCTCAGTTTTATTCTATTCAATTTCAGAGATCACTACCCTCAATGAGATGAAGCAATTATTTCCCTCTTTATTTGGTGTTTTCAGAGGCCATTAAGCTTATTTTGTCCACACTAGGAAGCAAAGCAATTTTCTAGTCACGGTATCTCTGATCCTCAACCACGCACTCTCCATCAGCGTCAACCCCGTCTTCCGACACGGTGGCCCTTCAGCTGGCCCGTGGACTCTGGGGTGGAAGTGGCCGTCCTGGAGCCCTCACGCTCCGTCCTAGCGCAGTGGTGAATCACGCTCAGGTTCAGACTCAGGGAAGGGTAAGTGCCTAGACGCAGGAAGGGGATTGTAATTTGAACCGACAGTGGTGGAGGAGACACAGCTGGTCACGTCCTCCGCAGGCACATGGGCTGAGGCCGGGGGATGAAATTAGGAAAGGGAAGGGGCCAGAACCAAGGGAGGAGGAACATTCTAGAAAGTCACCGGTATGGACTGCAGCTGAGAGGCGCTGTGGGATGAAAACGTACACTGAGTCTCATAAATGGAGGCAGTTGTCACAGTGACGTGATACGGGCGAAAGGCCGACCCACGAGGTGGACGGTGAGCAGTGAGGCAGCCCAGGGAGCACTTCGCTCACGAAACTGGCCAGATGTGCTCGTGCGCTCTTGGCTTAGAAGGCACTAAATGGCTGGAAATAAATGCAACCTTTACTATCATCAGCAGTCTTCAGGGAAACCACATGACGGATAAAGAGGGAGACGCTGGTCCGCGCGCTGCTGGAGCTGCCCACTCTGTGGCCGGCTGCTGGAGGCTCTTCTCGCTGGTGGGCAGCTGCCGCCCGAGGCCCCTGCCCTCCTGGTGCTGCCGGGCAGGGAACGGCAGGGGGTCCTGTGCCCGGAGGGCCCACGCCCCTTCTGGGCGAGCCCCGGTACTCTGCTGAGCCGGTGGCCCTGGGATCCTGGGGCGCCGGCCACCCCTCTGGTGCCGTGTGGCCCCACCTCCGTGGCCTGGGGGCTGGACTGGGCAGTGGGCCAGGCATCTCACCTGGGCAGGTGGGCCGCCTTCCCGTGACAGCCTCGCCCTGCAGGTGTGACCGTCTCGCTCCTGTCGCGCAGGCTCCCTCTCCGCCTGCAATGTGGGAGACGGGAAGCCCGGGCAATGTTAGGGGTTTCAGGGAAGCGGAGCGCCTTGGAGGAGAGGCCTTGGAGAGGCCCCGGGGTGAGTGAAAGCCGTGGGAAAGGGCGCCTCAGAAACTCGAGGGCAGAGGTGGGCACAGCAGTCCAGGACAGCAGGGCTCAGTCCAGGCAGAGGTCCTCCGGTGGCCAGGCGGCCGGGCTCCAGCTCGCGGGGTGATTTCGTCTGGGGAGCGGCGGGTGGTCTGGGCGGCTCTGGGGGCCACGAGCCCCACCTCCTTCCTGCCACGGGCTGCTTCTCCCAGAGCCTGGAGTTTAAGCTCCCTGAAAAAGAGCCCAATCAATAACCCTAATGGGACTGCTGACTCCAGCCCCTCAGCTCTGCGGGGTGCTGCCGGGGGCGCCCACGCAGGGCAGCTGGAGTGACCGGTGTCGTCAGACACCTGCTCTCTTGTCCCCAGCGCACCTCTGAAATGCTTCTAGAATGCTAGTGTTTCCTCTGAAGGAAAAGAATGAAGCCAGGCAGTCCTACAATATAATGTATAATCAAGCGTGGTTCAAATTTTACATGTTGGTAGACATGGATTTAAATGCTATATTAGACCATGTGTATTAATATTTGGTTTAAATTATATTAGCATATGTTATTGATACATAAGGCAGGAATTAGACCCTTTCCCTGGTATTTTCTCTTATGTAACTTGGAATACGCTGTGACGTCAAAGTGACAAAAACTGTACTCTCTCTTCTCTTTCTTTCTGACATTAAAGTTGGGCATGCGAAGATTCTGGAATTTTACAGAATAATTGTACTCAAGAACTGGCACTCTTTTATTATTCTGTCACCTCATCAGTAATTACTCAATTATATACAATTTTCTACCATTTCTCTAACCCATCTACTTCCATGTTGTAACCAATTAGTTAAATAGCTTCTGTTCATTAAACAACCTGAATAATATAGCTTAGCATGACAGACTGATTTCTATATACTAAAGTTCCTGGAGGAACTATTAAACTATCTGTACCAGAGAATATATGATATGAAATTAGTATTTTTTCAATATTATCACAGTCTTCTAAATGTAAATGTAGAAAAATCATTTCAAGGAGATTTAGATAATTTTCCTTTTAATTTATTGTTCTATTATGTTTCAAATCATTAACAGTCTTTAAAAAGTAGAATGATTATGACAAGGGAATTTGGCAAGTTAAAAATGAAAGGTAGATCTCATTTTATAGATTCTGAAGTGAAGTTTATTATTTTTGACACTTTAAAATGCCCTACCCTTTAAAATGGCCTACTGTATTTTAAAAAAAGTGTCTAATTTTTCTTCTACCGAGTAACAAACAGTTTGAAGTTGACAGAAATAAGAGAAGGGCGCCTTGACGGCGCTGGACGTGCGTCTGAAGCGCCTGTGACGGGCCCACCTGCCAGCACCCCGCCGGGCGTCCTCACCGGGACCGCGCCGCCCTCCTGCCCCCGGGCGCTGCCCCCGGAGCCGCTTCCACACCGGGAAGGAACAGTGGAGCTGAGCTGCACAAGGAAAGGCGAGGACTGAGCTCGCCGCCCTGCACGCGCCTCGGCGCTCAGAGCCAGGTGCCCTGGGGCAGGCCACGCGCTCTGACCCGTGGGCCGCGGCGCAGATCCGCCCCGTGTCCTCTCGGGGTCCCCACCCTGCTCTCCTCAGTTGCTCCCCAAGCCTAACAGCGCCCGCCAGGATGCACACTTGCCGCAGCTCCTCTTCACAGCAGCCTCTTTACTGGGAGGGGATTTTGAAAAGCTAATTTTTCCTCAGAAAACACTCAATTACCTTCACTTGTATCTTTCATAAAGCACACGCATGCACAAATGCACATGCACATAGGCACATGCGTGCACACACAAGCATGCGTGCACACCCATGCACGTGCACACACGTGCACGCAGATGCACACATACTTCCTTTTCCCCAGATGAACCTGAAGCATTTCTGAACTTCCTGGACACGCCCTCACACAGGCAGGGTGCCCCCTCAGTCACTCTGATGACATGAAGGGTGGGATAAACATGGTGGTAGGAGGGTCTTAGAGGGGGGCACAACCTCCACTCCCGTCTTCCCATCACACTCAACCACCCTCAGGTGACCCCACACAGGGGAAGGAACAGCCCCCATGGGGGCCTGTCCTAGAGCATCTGCCTGTGGGTCCCCCTCCATCAGGGGTGAGTGTGGGGTGCGGGGCGCTTGGGGATAGCCTTCCCTCCCAGTAGTGGACGACTGGCTGGGTGTTTCTCATCACAGAGGCTTCACGGCACACTGACAAAATGAGTGTACGTGGGGTCTCTGCCCCAGGAGTCTGCCGCCTGGGGCTCATCCTCCCTTACAGAGCCAATTTTTATTTTTATTTTTACTGGGAGCTAACCGACAGGGCTGCTTCACACAGTCTCTTCAGCATGGCTTTAAGAATCAAGTAAACTCACATAGCACTGTGACTCTGTATTCTCCTAAAAGGCTCAAGGTTCAGTGCTCCCAATGTTGCAATGCCAAAATTACTTTGGCAATTTTCACTCTAAACTCGAAGGTTCAGGTGCATTTGATATCTGACTGGCTCAAGAGTCATGGCAAGGGTGTAATCTTGGCTCAGTTTGAAAGTCCATGATGACTGAATGGGCAATTTGGTCACCGCACTAAAGCAAGAGCTTTTGGAGTACGAGCCCCACTGTGCAATCCGAATAAACTGGCCCCTCAGGGAGCCTCCTCCTTGGGAACGCCCTCCTCGGGGCCAGGCTCGGTTCTTCCTCACAGCCTCTGGAAGCGCGCTGCTCACGACAGCCCGAGGTAATGCTTCCTCACGTGCTCCAGAGGCACTTTTACCCCCACGGTCTTCTCTCTCTGATAACAGTATCAGCTCTCCTCTTTATTTCTTCACAGAGCCTCTCATGGCTCCTTCTGTTTTCCAAACAATTCAAATATTCCCCTATATTAGATTTTCTCTTGCTGCAAGGGAAATCACCAAGCGCTTAGCAGTGTAAAACAATTTTTATTAGCTCACAGCTCTGTAGGGCAGAGGTCCAGCACAGTGTGGCTGCATTCTCCATCAAGGCACCACAAGGCTGTAATCATGGTGTCAGCCAGGCTGAGTTCCAATCTGGAGGCTCCCGGGAAAATTTTGCTTCCAAGCTCATTGTTGCTGTGGTGGAGGTGGTGGCCGGCAGAATTCAGTTCCCTGCAGATGTAGGACTGAGGTCCCCATTTCCTTGCTGGCTGTCAGCCCTGGGCGGCCACCCACATCCCTTGCCACGTGGCCCCCTCCATCTTCAAGCTGGCAATGGCACCTCCAGCCCTTCTTCTGCTCCAAATCTCCGATTTCCTCCTCTGTGACCAGCTGGAGGAAGTTTCTGCCTTGAAAGTTTCCTGTGATTCCATCAGTCCCACCTGGAGTATTTATCTGCCTATATCTTAAGGACCTTAATCACATCTGCAAAGTTCCTTCAACAGTACCTGGATGGGTCATCGATAGACTAATGGGAAGGGTACATACCCGTGGCCGGAATCTTGGCTTGTGGGATGGCAGAATTCTGTCTACCGCACCTCAGATGCCACACCCATTAAGAAAACCAAAACCTGGGAGTTACTTACACTCGTCTCTTACAAATTCAATCTCCTTATATAGTCATCTTGCACTGAGGAGTCAAGACATGATTCCAAGTACTCGGGCTCAGTTGTTTCAGAAAGGGGATCTGGAATGAGATTATTTTTGGGAAAAAAAAGTTTGGTACAATTTTGTATTTCTAAAAGTCTTTGGAGAACAGATACAGATTTCCATGCCAACATGGTAACAGCATAACTACAGTGCTTGAGAAAAACAAATATTTAAAACAAGGTAGCTTCCTTGCTGTCTACTCAGGGAAATACTCCCACCTTTTTTTGTGTTCTGAAAATTCAATCCTGTCCATTCTTTTTTCTGGAGTAAACAGTACATCTACATGGTTTTAAAACATAATAAAAGCAATATATATAAGTAAATAGAGAAAAATCTTGTTCTCACCCAATCTTATTACATTTATTCACCTAATTTATTTACTACATTTTTTCTACCTTATTTAAACAGGCACTTTTATTAGTATTGTGTTTTCTTCCAGATTTTCTCTTGGAAATACCAGCAAAGACAAATGTATGTTTTCATTTGCCCCCTTTATGCAGAAGCAGCACGCTATGCCCACTGCTTTCCTCCTTGGCATCGGAGACCTCTCAGGTCAGTGCATCAAGGGGTCCTCATTCTTTGTTTCATGGATGCAGAGTATTCCTGGCATGGCTGCACCACGACACGTCAGCA
>JAQZBX010011219.1:0-43105 GCA_029593785.1 Cabassous unicinctus | reverse complement strand
ATAGTTTGGAATACAAAATCAATATATAGAAAGAATGGGAAATTACTGAAGAAGAAGCACAGCAAAGAATAGAGATGCTAGGAGCACCTAATTTTAAAAAAATGAAAGAAATAAGAAAGGGGGGAGAAAAGAGGAAAGAAAAGCAAGAGACAACAAATAAACAGAGAAAAAGCAAACAACCACACTGACAAGCTGTGAAACAAAGCTAAGGGGGATCAATATTCCCTGGTGTCCCGTGGATCCTCTCAGCCTGCTTGTGTTTATCAAACAATTTCCCCGCAGGGTTTTTATATGCAGGTCCTGAAGCAGCTTTTGGCTATTAAACTAAATTAAAAAGAATTTATTTTTCATTTATTAAAGTGACCATTTTATTTATTTATTTATTTATTTATTTATCTATTTATTTATTTATTTTTGGTGTAATACAGGACCAAAAATAAGTCCTTCTCTAGACCACCCCCCTCACGGAGGGGACCCTAAGTGGGCTTGTGGAAACTAATCAAGCACTTCCCAATTTCTGGATTCCCCAGGGATGCAAAAGTCTGATGTTCACCAGGGTAGAATGCTGCCCTTTTAGCTCAGAGCCCCTGTGTCACTGGGCTGCAGGTATATGAGGTTTACTCTTCAGATTCGCCCCTCCCCTCAGCCTGGCTCTGCTTTAAGCTGGCTTATCTGCTCCCCAAAGTTATGAGGGGGTCCAGGCAGCCAGATTGACAGCTAAAATATCCCCTCTCAGCTTTCTGTCAGAACTCTCCCTCTCTTGGAGATTGCCCCTCTCCCCAGCTCTGCAGGGCCTGGGGCTTATCCCTGGGCAGCTAGTCAAATCAACTCCCTCAGCAAATTAACCCCTCCTCTCCTCTGGGTGCCGATTCACTGCAGCTGTTTTGTTCATCTAAGTTGTAGGGGGCTTCAGGGAACCAAATCCCCAGAAAATGAAGCTCTCTTACCGGAGCTCCCCCCTCAGAAAACGCCCCCTCCCAATGGGCCGGTTCACCCAGTTACTGGCTGGGAGTCGTGCTTCCAACCGGCTTTCCCCCCCGCCCCCACAAGGGTGGGGGTTAGTTGACTGTGTTAACCACCTCAGGCAGGCTTAAAACTCACGAATCTCTATGGCTCAGTCCATGCCATTGATCTGCCCAGATAGATGTCCCAAGCTTCTCACTCCACATGCCCACAGCACAGACCCCCATTATCATGTCTTATATTCACATATTTTCCACTATACTCAAGTTTCCAATGAATGGATAATGGGAAAATGCCTTCTCCACCTGTGTCCCTCACATCCTTGTGGTGATTCTGTTTGTTAGCTCAGCCAACCTCCAACTCATCTACAAGTTAGGACATGATCTCCTCTATATTCTACCCTATAGTACCTCCTTTCCTTAATCCTGTAATCTATAGTCTTAAAAGCAAGAAAATAAAAGAGGCTGTAAAGCAAATTATGAGGGGAATATTAATTCAGGAAATCATAGGATAATTATTTAAAGCCATTCTCATTTTGATGACATTGTTAAAATATGATTCAAATTTAACTTTCCTTCACATTTCTAACTTTGATGAACTGAATTGATTCTGAAAGCTGAAGGCAAAGAAGAATCTGAGAAAGCTGTGGTTAGGGAAAGAGAAAAATGATAACTTTTCTTGTTTTTTATTAATGTGGAAACAGAAATTGTAAAATACAGGTATAATTACTCAGAGCCAATATTAGGATTTATAAAATGAAAAACTACTGTTATGTTGAGATAGTTTAAAATTAAGGCGACATGTTTGCAAGCATTAAACTCTCTATTTGAAGGAAACAAAAATAGTTTTTCTTTTTCTATTACCACATATACTGCTTGTAATGCATCCTTTCAATATATTTACAAGATAAAACAATGAAATTATGTTTTTAAGTAGACTTTCTTTTGTTGCTTCATGTATTATAATATAAGGTTCATATCCTTCTATTAAACTTTGAATTAGGCACAGTAGCTACAGTGTATGACAACATGATTTGCCCTCTTGGATAATTTTCCAAACACATGCAATCTTACAGAAAAAAATTATTAACTCTGACAGTTTCAATCTCTAGACATGTAAATTTTGTAAATGATTTTTAATAATTACAACCAGGAGTCTATCTTCTGTTAATTTTCTCATTATTATTATCAGAAGGTGCTGATGAGATAGTTAAATGGTCAATCGTTTTACTTTACAAACTATTATTCTCTCTGAAAATTTTTTCTTACCTAGCATTTTTAGTCAAATAATACTCTGTTTCCTCATATATGACTAGGCATTGATATGTTATTATGTTTCTTGTGTAGAAAAGCATTGTGTAGCAAGTAATGTGTAAAGAATGTCATTTTGTTAAAATGACAACAAAATACATTTAAACAGAAGTTCCTAAATTACACTTTTTACACATCAATTGATATCCCATTTTGTACAATCCAATTTGGAGACCAAATTCTTAATAAAAATGTTCAACTTTACCATGACATACACGAAATATTCATTCAAATAATTTCCATAGACATTTTATGGGCATAAAAGGAAAAAAAAATTTAAAAAGCAAAATAAAGAGAAGAAACAGGGAAACACTACTACAATTAAACAGTTTACAGTATAATCCATGAAGGTTAATTCCATGTGTCAATTAGACTATATTATAGTGTCCAGTTGTTTGGTCAAGCAAGCAGTGGACTTATTGTTACTAAGTGGTCATTTCTTGATTTAAATAATCAGGAAATTGATTGCATCTCTGCCTGATTACATCTGCAATAAACTGAGAATATTAACTTTAACAGTGAGAGAAATCTGATCTAATCAGTTGAAGGCCTTAAAAGGAGAAGTGATGATTTCAGCAGTCAGTAGGGAGAATTTCCATCACTACTTCAGTGAGACGGTTTCTCCTGGGGAATTCACTGAAACCATCATCTGATCTCCAAACCTATAGCCTGCAGTATTACAATATTTGTGTCAATGTTTTGCTGTGAATTCTGATATTTCTGATACTAAATTAATAATTTAACCATTTTTGCTTTCTTTCAATTAGTGGTACCATTATATATCTTTATATATTTGTTTTCATCAATATGTTTATATTTAAAATGCAAGTTTCATGGCCTCATAAATTTGGGTCTTTCTTTTCAATTCTTTCAGAGAATCTCTTCCTTTATTTGTTGTTTATCCTATTTACATGAATATAATTATTCACATGTTTAAGATTAATTAAATCATATTGCCAAATTTTTAAATCTTTTTTTACCTATTTCTGCCTTATTTATTTTTACTAATTTTTGGCTTTCATTTAGATTAATTAATCATAGTTTTCATCTTCTATAACTCATTAATTTTAAATATTTGTTTTCTGATATTGACTTTTGCTTTAGGGTACCTTGTATGCAAGTGTAACTCATCTATATCTACATTCATTTGCTTTGATACCACTTCAGAATCAGTATGAGAATATTACAATAATATACTTCCAGTTATCCACTCATGGCATTTGGACTATTTTGTTATATTTTTTACTTATACACATGTTATGAAATTCACAATTCATTGATACTAAAACCACAGGCCTGGGAGTTTGGACTTGAACCTGGCTTTGTATGGCATATGAGAGTCTACCAAACACTAAAAGGGAAATTTATGCCACTTTCTTCTATTCTAAATCCTCTTAACTTCACAATTTACTCAAACAATTACAAGTTGGAAAAATCCCATGATTTCATTTATAATGTCAAAAGTATGATAGATAATGACATTAACAACAAAATTTCACCCACAATATGTTCAGAGATTTGAACAAGGGCTGGTTTGAAACAATAAAACTTCTGATATAATATTCTCCTCTTAAGGCAGAACATGTGAAATCATTGGGGAGAATCTTCTGTTTACAAACTTACACAATATTCTGAGTTCTTTAAAATAACTAAAAGAACTTGGAAATAACTTTTGAAAATCAAGAGATTAGATAAATGTGTTAATAGAGCAATATATGATTCTTTTATTACTTCAATTTGAAATAGAATTTCTCCTCTTGATCTGACTTAAGAGTGTTTGATCTTGGATTAGATAGAGGTGGAATAAATAAATCTTAATTATTCTCTTATTATTTGCCTCTGTTACAGTACTCCAAACAGTGTGGTCCACATTCTTAAATGCTTTGTACAGCTATTGTCCCATCCAAACAATCATCTATCAAAAAACAGAGAAAAATCTGCCACTTACAGAGGTTTAAATGAAAATGACAGGAAACTTAATATATAATGATGCCATATAAAGGAGTGGTGTATATCTCAATTGACCACTTCCATTGAAATAAATAATCCACACCATCTCTTGCTGGATAATATCCACAAGGGGGCGATGAGAACAGAGAATTCCCACATCAGCATATGTGTGTATACCAATAAATTCCTCCACAGGAATATAAGACTGCAGAACAATAAATAACCTCATTGTTGCTTTATGAAATTAAAATGTTCTAATATATCTGGGCAAATATTTGTTCATCTCAGCAAAGAGCCTATTTATGAAGACAAGAATTAGCTTATCAGGACTTATCCCATGACACTTAAGAACTCACCTCAAGATATTTACCTCAATCTGTCCCAATTTTCAACCTATTATGTAGAGAATGTGATATTTTCCCTTGATTCAAGGATTTAATAAAAATCTTTGATCATCATTTTTTGCACAATGGTTTCAGAGCAATAAATTAACCTATTTTCTTAAGGTTTAAAAATGATAGTAAATCAGAATTCTATGCTTAATCATTTAATATGTGGTAATAGAATGTCATTTGTAGTGCAATTACATTTTTTTAAATAAACAAGACAGTGCGACAAACCAGAGCTTTTCTTTCAGTACATGTGTGTGAAAGAGAAATAACACACATCAGTAAGCCATACATAAAAGGACAAATATTATATGAATCCACTTATATGAAATAACTAGTATCATTCAAATGCATAGAAACATAAAGTAGAGCACTTATCACTGGAGTGGGCAGGAGGGTGAACAGGGAGTTGATGCACAATTGGTGCAGGTTCTTTGAGGTTGATCAAAAGTCTGCATTGGATGGTTTTGATCATAGCACAACATTGTTAATGTGATTAGTGCTCCATAATTATATTCTTAGGAATGGTTGAGATGTAGAATTTTATATTGTACATATCTTACCACAATTACAAAAGAGAAAGAGCTGAGACAATGAAAATTAAATCAATCCTGGACCAGATCTAATAATGGAGAACATAATGCCCAAGTAAAACTATTGGGACAATTGATAAAATTGGAATGTAAACTGTGTGCATTCTATCAATGTTAAGTTTTTTTAACTTGATAATTGTTCTTAATGTGGTTACATAAGTGAATATCCTTGTTCTGAGGAAATATACATGGTGAAACTTGTAGGTTGATTTATCCTACCCCTGCCCGCCTCCCCCCACCCCCACAAAAGAAGCATGTTTTAAACCTTAATCCATTCCTGTGAGTGTAAACCCATTGTATATAGGAACTTTTGAAGATGCTATTTTTTGCTGATGTGTGGCCCAACTGAAACTATGCCTGTATTAGTCAGCCAAAGGGATGCTGGTGCAAAATCCCAATAATCGGATGGTTTCTATAAAGGTTATTTATTCGTGGTAGAAGCTTATAATTACCAGGCCATAAAGCATATGTTACCCTCCTCTCCAAAGTCTATTGCCACGTTTTGTGGTAAGATGGCTGCCGACATCTGCCAAGAGTTCAGGCTTCTTTGGTTCCTCTCTTTCCAGGGCATGTCTTTCTCCAGGCTCAGGCTTTGCTTTTCTCCACAAGGCCAGCTGTAGAGTATCAGGCAAACAGTTCGTCTCTTTTCCTGGGCCTTCTCTCCTTCCTCACGACCAAGCTCCTCTGTGTGCTTACTTCCCTGGGCTCCAGCATTAAAACTCAGCATCAGAACTCCAACTCAAAGACACTCCAACTCAAAACTCCAACTCTGTCCTTTGCCATGTATTTTATCTTTGATTCCCCACCCACTAATGGGTGGGGCTCAATGCCCTACTGACATAGCCCAATCAAACCCTAATCAAGCCCAGATGAACAGACCAGTTTACAAGCATAATACAATATCTATTTTTGGAATTCATAACTATATCAAACTACTACATTGCCTTAATCCTATTACTGGCTACTTTAAGAAGAGAAAGGTTCCTGGAGGCGGAGAAACTGTAAGTCAATAGAAACCAAAAGATAAAGGAAAACATGCCATGTTCATTGACATGTGACAGCAAAGCTAAGAACCCAAGGGTCTTTGGCAGCCAATTCAGAATGCCACAGTATTCTGGGAGAAAGTATCACCTTACTCATTCTGTGATTTTTTTTCACATCACCTAGCATAAAAAATACGGGACAATAAATTTACAAACTTAAAGCCAACCCATTATGTTACATTTGTTTTAGCAACTTGGAAATTATGACAGAGGTATTAAATATTAAAGGAACATGATATACATGACTATAGCAGTTTGATATTATTTAGGAATTCCAAAAAATCATACTGGATTCAAATAGATATTAGATTGTGTTTGTAAACTGTTCTGTTCCTCTGGCCATATTTGATTGTATTAAATTCAGAGGTTTCTCTTTTACTTGATTAAATTATGAATAGGTTTTTTATTGGGCCACGTCAGTAGGACATGGGACCAAGGGGGTGGGGATTCACAGAGAAAACTACAGAGCAGAGGTGAAAGTTGAGGTTTTTGATGCTGAAGTCCAGGAACTAAATACACAGGAGAAGAACACAGGAATAGAAATGGCACCATAGACACCGGAGAAACCCCAGGAAGAAAAAGAGTCTGATAGTCTACAGCTGACCTTGTAAAGAGAACAGAGCAGCTAAGACTGGGAAGAAATGAGCCCTGGGGAGATGGACAAGCCTTTTGCTAATCTACAGCTGAGAAAGAAAGGAGCTGGGACCACAGAGCCTTAGGAGGACAAGGAAGTCTGAACCCTCACAGAGACCGGCAGCCATCTTGCTCCAACACATGGCAACAGACTTTGGTGAAGGAAGTAACTTATGCTTTATGGCCTTGTGACTGTAAGTCTACCCCAAATAAATGCCCTTTATAAAAACCAACCAATTTCTGGTATTTTGCATCAGCAAACTTTAACTGACTAATACAGTGACCTATTCACAAACGTTTATAAAGAGATAGGTAGACAGACAAATAGTTATATATGTAGAGATGGATGATGATGATGATGATGACAGATTAACAGATGATAGAATGATCTAAAAATGTGGCAAAATGTTAAAAAAGTTGTATTCTGGGTATCTGAGTGGGAGGTATATTATAGTTCTCTGTATTATTTTTATATTATATTTGCAACTTTCCCACATTTTGAAATTATTTCAAAATAATTGTTTAAAAAACATTAGTTATGTTGGTTTGTCTAATCCTTTCTGTTGTGAGGTGTACTGTTCACCTGTTGCAGATGCAACATCTTTTAGATTCTTGCATGAGATGATTCTATATTATAAGCATATTGAATATTTAAAAAAGCACAATGGATCCCAGAGAATGCCACTTGGACACAAATCGTGATAGAGACCTGGAAAATGATAATTTGCTTATCCTTTGAATGGTCATTACATCAGTCCCATCAAAGGAAAATTGGGAGGCATTTTGTAATGTAAAAATCCATATAATGTGGCACATTCCTAGACAATATTAAAACTGACTTATATTTCATAACAAAAAGCTGATCATGAGGAAAAATTATTTATGGCAAACCTTGAGTTTTACTTCCCTCATTCCACAAATATGGTAATAGCATATTTTAAATGTCATATACCACTGGCATATCTTGCATATTAATTTTATTTTAAATTCTAAATTTCCCTGCTGTACATACACATAATCAGTTTTATCAGTATTATCATAATCATCTTTGATACTATAATCTATTATACTATTAATGTCAACTCTTTACTTCCCTCTTCAAAGTGTGTTTGAAAATACAAATTTGTTTTTAGACAACCCACTAACACTTTCCCCAGCATGGCCTCCTTCCAGCAATACAAAAGTATTTCTTCTTTATCTACTTGCCTTTGTACCTCCATTCTGATTGTAAGTCTTCTCGTTTAATCTATCCTTTATAGCTGATCTGCATTTTTCTAATAGATATTAAATATGGTTTTTATCTTTAAAGTTTCCCATAGATATAACAATACCACTCTAAAGATATAGATTGATATATAAATTTAAATATGTAAGTCCTTCAGTTCTTGAAAATTCTCACCAATTATTTCTTTAAACATAATTTCTCTGACATTCTAGTCATTCTTTTACAAGACTAAAATGTTTTATATAAACACAAATATATATATACAAATTCACAAATGCATGTAAAATGAACATATTTTAAAGAAATAGTTTTACTGATAAGCATAATTTTAGAGATGTGCTCATACATTTTAGAAAACAATGTTCATATCTGAACAACTTTTCACAAAACATCAGGAATTTTGTAGAATTTGCCAAAAAAAGCTTCAGTAATTAACTGCTTCTATAGGTATATCTGGCTTTGGGGGCATATAACTAAATATTTTATTTAAGAAAAAAGGAAGAATTTAAAATAAATTAATTTATACACTCAAGTCAAAAAACGTTGACTAAAATTTTAAAAAGTTAACCTAAGGGAAATATGAAGGATAAAAAATAAAGAGAATGTATTCACAACTTGAGATAAGGAGAAATATTTATAAAGGCAGGGATTACTTTGAGGATTTGAATAACATAAAAAATAGCACTTGACAAAGCTAATGAAGTGGAATAAACAGAGATAAATACAATGCGTGAAATGTAAGGAGTGAAAGGGAAACACAAAATATTACAATAAATTTGAATTCTTAAAAACTGAAAACTAACAGAATTAAAACAGAAAGTGGAAGAAAACTGATTTCTTTGAAATGTGAATTTTCTGCAAATATTTAAAATTATTATTTATTTGTTTTGAGCTCTTACATTATCAACACTTAGAATTCCGCATGTCATATCATGTGGCTCAACAAATATTTGTTCAACAAATGAACTGATTCTTGCAGAGAAAACTAGAAATACAGTCACACACACACACACACACACACACACACACACACACAAATCCCATTTAACCTCAGTTCTCAAGGGGATGACAAATAAGTATCTTTCAATTTTTAAATATTTCACTTATATGCATTTTAAACTGTTCTATTGCAGAAATAGAAAGCATTCTTTCAAAATTTTTTGAAGTCACTATAAGCATGTGATCAAAACCCGCATAATATAAGACTAGGCAAACAAAAACAAAATAGAATCTTACTCTGAACTAATAATAACAATAATTTATACTGAGTTGCAAAGATGAAGGCAAAATTCCCATATAAAATATTTAAGGAGTCATATCCAGCTGCAAGGTATGAAAAACATTTTTTGATGTTAGGCAAGATAGAAACATCCATATTATAAACTTGGTAATGTAATTTATCTTAAAAATAGGACAATGAGAAAATGCATCTAATAAGATGATAAAATATGATTATTTTCTTAAAGCACAATTAAACTTCTAATTAAATATGACTTGAAGAGACTCATCAAAACTTACTCAGGCAAATATGTCTTCTCCATCAGCCAAGAGAAAACAAAGAAGTCTTTGGTTTCATATGAAGAGAGGGGGTGTTCTAAATCTGCAATTTAAAATGTATTCACTAATAAAATACATAGTTAAGCCAGTGTCTCAAGTCACAAACTTTGAATGTACGCAAAACAATTAAAAACACATAACTCAGAAGCAGAGTGACTTGGTTTATAACCTGTTTCTTCCACTGAAGTGTATAATCCTAGGACACTTCCTCTCATCAGCTTCTCCTATATTTGAAAGGAGAATAAAATAATGATAGATGTATGAATTACACGAATTAGTATATAAAATTAATATTTATATGAACATATATCATTTCTAATATATTATTTTCAATATTGCTGGAGCAGAGCTTCATTTGTAAGCTTAGTAGCGAGGATTTTACTAAATTAATAGAAGACAGAGCAGCGGGATATAGCCGCGGCCCTGGCGCGCGGCTCCCGCGCGTCTTTTCCACGCCTCTCACCCCTGCCGCCCGCTTGTGAGTGCTGCTCGCCCGACCCCACGCGGAAGTCTAGAGACTCCAGGGAAGACAAGAGGCCAGGCGGGAGCACAAGGGCGAGCCGGCGCCTGAATTAATCGGCGCCGGCGCAGAGCATCTCAGAAGATAAAATAACAGTCCACTTTATAAACCGTGATGGTGAAACATTAACCACCAAAAGGAAAAGTTGGTGACTCCCTGGTAGATGTTGTGGTTCAAAATAATCTAGATATTGATAGTTTTGGTGCATGCGAGGGAAACTTAGCCTGCCCTGTCGTCTCATCTTTGAAGAGTACATATTTGAGAAGTTAGGAGCAATCACTGATGAGGAGAATGACATGCCTGATCTGGCCTATGGACTAGCAGGCAAATCACGGTTGGGCTGCCAAATCCGTTTGGCAAAGTTTATGGACAATAGGGCTACCTGACGCAGTGGCCGATGCCAGATATTCCATTGATATGGGCACGAACTCCTAAGCTAGAATATATGGAAATATCTTGATGAAATTTTACCTATTTTTATAATGATTATTTCTTAATGTAAACTTATGAGGCCATGGATGAATGGATTTATTGTAAAAAAAAAAAGCTTTAATCTTTTAATTTGCCTTTATAACTATTGAATTTTGCAGTTTTGAAAGTATGCAATCTTTATTTTGGTTAAATTATAAAAATTTCAACCAAATGTTAGAAAATAGTTTATATGATAAAACCTAATATAATTTACCTTCCATTTGTTTAATGACATAAGTAAAATGTTTTCATATAAATTTTGTCTGCTTACCTATAAGGTAGATTAAAAAACTGTGATTATCTTTGTATGATCTGGGTGAAAGCAGTAATCTAAAATGGCTTGTCTCGGGCCATACAACTGATTAGAATATCTGGTACTAGAACCCACATCTTGTCACTACAAGTTAAACGTTCATACTGAAACTGTAAAATTTATGAATATCTTATTTAGAGCAGTAATTAAATGTGAATGCAAAAGGATAAATTATTTAATTACTCAGTGAACAATTTCAAAGACAGCTATTAACCTTATAAAGAAATATTTCAAAATTTGATTCATTGAGAAATAAAGTCTGACCATAGGCATTATAACACTATAAAAGAAGCTTGATTTTTTTCTGACAATACTAGAGGAATAAGCTAAACCTTAGATGTCTTTATTCTTTTCTCTTCTAAACAGAATACTGAATCTTTGTAATCTTTTTAAAAAATAGTGGTGAGTGGTACATCTCTGTCTGTAGCAGAACAGGAATCTTATGAATTAGGTTTTCCCTGTCCTGAGCCAGAAAAGGAAATGACCAGGCTGCTGCATTGCCCAGGTCCAGGGGACGCCATTCCGTTAAATAAGGCTGAAGTTGCACAGGAGTACACATCAGTCCCAGGAGTGAGGGAATGATTTTGCGTACCACAAATTAACAATTACAAATGGAAAATATTTATATTATTAATTTTACTAAAAATGAGTTTTTACAAGTTGATAGAGGGGTAGACAGTGTGCTTTTTGGAAGTATAGTAAAACTAGGACTAATTGTGAGAAAGATAGGAACAAATGAGTGAAAAAATGTGAACTATAAAGCAACTGAATTAGCTTCAAGTACTTCATTCAGTGTGATCATTTTTACAAATATTTCCTGAGTATATTTGGCATAGGGAGTGTTTTATGCCCATTGGATGAACAAGGCAAGAAATATCCTCAGGCAGCTTACCTTTCCTCAGCAAAAGTTAAAACATATTTGCTTGAACTAAAATGACCAATTTGCAAAATAAAAATTCTTTTAAAGCAATTAATATGTAAATCATGATTAGGAAGAACTTGAGACTTCCAATGTTCATTAGGTGTTTAATAATTATTGTGTGCCTTCTACGTGTTGAGAGCTTCAAAATAATGTGTTCTCTTGAGGAGCTTGAATATTCCATCCATATTCTTCCATGGATTACCTAAAGCTTCCTTCCCAGACTTACATGATTTTAGATTTTAAATTAGAAAAGTTCAAATTAAGGAAGCTGGATTGCATTACTTAAATAAAACCTACTTAAATAAAAAAATAAAAATAAAAAAAGAGAAGAGAGAGTGGAATGAGGTCTGAAGGTTGTATGTGGTTAGTCATGAAATTGCCAGCAATGTAAACAGACAAAGCATATCATGTTATACTCTTATATTATTATTTGCACTATAGCTATCTTTGATGTTTCTTGTTAGTTTTTAATTTTGATTTTAATGGTTGGTGATAGACTTTCTAATAGATTGCTGATAACTTCCTCAAACTTCAATTTACTATTATATACATGCTTTATTTTATATATTATAAAATCTTATATTGAATAAACATACACATATATGTATCTCCTTTATCAGTGGACACTTTCTTGGAATTCCAATCATTTAAAGAAAACAGTAGTCTGTGGGGCAATCAGGGCAATGTAGGGGTGCACAGACTGCCATCAAGGGCATGGCCAGCTGAGGGGGGTGTGATCAGGCTAGGCACCAGGGAAGAGGGGACCCATAAAATTATCCAGGTGATTAGGGGGGACATAGCCAGAGCTGGAGGTTAAAAGGGTGAGAGGGAGGACAGGTTTTTTTCCTCCCTTTTGTCATCTAGGTACCCGTGAAGAGGTGGGCCATGGGGTGATTGATTGGTGGGCATGGATGCCTGGTGAAGTCTAGTCAGAACATTGTAGCCTGAGAGAGAGGAATTGCTTTCATTGGTTTTGCTTTTGTATTAGTTTTTGTTCTTGTTCTTTTTTGTTTGTTTGTTTAAACATGGGCAATTCTAAAGATTTAGGATAAGTGGAACTGAGTGTCAAAGGAGAAATTAACAAAAGACAAGCAAAAATAAAACCCTAGGCAAGAGAAAGAAGCTAATCAACAGGATAAACCGATCTGTTTAGATGTCTAGACATCAGCAAAAAATTACAAGCCATACTAAGAAATAGAAGCTATAGCACAGTCAAATGTACAACTTAAAAATTAGGAAAAGAGGTAGAATGTGGAATATGAAAATGAGAACACATATATAAAAACTTATGGGATTCAGTGAAGACAGTTCTAAGGGGGAAATTTTTAGCCCTATATACCTATATTAAAAAGGAGAAAGTGCTAGAATCAAATACCTAGCTGCACATCTGGAAGAACTAGCAAAGCACAGTGAATTAATAACAAAGCAAGCAGAAAGCAAGAAATTACAAAGATTAAAGCAGAATTAAGAGAAATTGAGAATAAAAACAATAGAGATAATCAAGAAAACAAAAAGCTGTTTTTTAGAATACTAATAAAATTGGCAAATCCTTAGCTAGACTAACAAAGAAAAATAAAAGAGAAGTTGCAAATAAAATCAGAAAAGAGAAAAGGGATATCACTTTTGACCCCATAGAAATAAAGAGTATCGCAAGACGATACTATGAAAAATTGTCTTCCAACAAGTGGACATTTAGATAAAATGGTCAAATTTTTAGAATCACATGAGAAATGTACACTTTTGAAAGAAGAAATAGAAGACATCAACAGACCAATCTCAAATAATGAGATTGAATCAGTCATCAAATTCTCCAACCAAGGAAAGCACAGAACTATATGTCTTCACAGATGAATTCTACCAATCATTCCAAAAAGAATTAACACCTATCCTTCCCATATTCTTCCAAAAAATTGAAGAGGAGGGAACATTACATAACTAATTCTATCATGCCACCATCACCCTAATACTAAATCCACATAAAGATGCTAGAAGAAATAAAAATTACATACCAATATCTCTAATTAAGGTAAATGCAAAAATCCTCACAAAATACCTGTTAACCTAATCCAACCACTAATTAAAGTAATTACACACTATGAACAAGTGGGTTTTATTTAAGGTGTGGAAGGATGGTTCAAAATAAGAAAATAATTAATTTATTGCACCAAATTAGCCAGCTGAAGGAGAAAATTTACATGATCATTTCTATTGATATAGAATTAGCATTCAGGAAAATTCACCATACTTTCTTGATAAAAAACACTTTGAAGTATAGAAATAGAAGGAAACCCTTTCCACATATATGAAAAACCCACAGCTAACATCTTAATACAAATTCTATAGGCTTTCTCTCTAAGATCTGGAACAAGACAAGGATGACCACTGTCACCACTCTTATTCAAAGTTCTTGCTAGGGCACTTAGGCAAGGAAAAGAAAAAAAAGGTGTCCAAATGGGAAAGGGAGAAGAAAAATTTAACTCTTTGCAGATAGCATGATCCTATATATAGAAAATCCTGAAAAATCTACAAAAAAGTTGCTAGAGCTGATAAACAAGTTTAAAAAAGTGGCAGGATATAAGATCAACAGAGAAAAATCAGAACCTTTTCTTTACACTAATAATGAGCAATCTAAGGAGGAAATCAAGGGAAAAAATCCATTTACAATATCAAATAAAAGAATAAATTATTTAGGAATAAACATAGCTAAAGATTTAAAGAACTTGTGTACAGCAAACTATACAACAGTGATAAAGAAATCAAAGAAGAATTAAATAAATGAACAGATATTGCATTTCTATGGATTGGAAGAATAAATGTCATTAAGACGTCAACTTTATTAAAATTGATTCACAGATTCAATGCAATCCCCCAAAATGTACACCATATTTTACAGAAATAAAAAAGCGAATTATCAAAATTATTTGGAAAAGTAAGTGGTCCTAAATGGCCAAAAACATCTTGAAAAGGAAAAACAAATTTGGAGGATTCATGCTGCTTGATTTTAAAGCATACTATGGAGCTAATGCTCAGAACATCATCATATTGGCACCAGGTTAGACAATGTTATATTGACCAATGTAACCAAATTGAGAGTTCAGAAATAGACCTGCCAACTGATATTCAACAAGGCCACCAGTTCCACTCAACTGGGACAGAATTGCCTCTTCAACAAATAGTGCTTCAGGAACTGGATATCCCTACCCAAAAGAATGGAGGATTCCTATTTCATGCCCTCTACAAAAATTAACTCAAGATGGAACAAAGACCTAAATATTAGATCCAGGACCATAAATATCTTAGAAGATAATGTAAGAAGAATCTACATGATCTTGTGAAAGTCAATGGTTTCATAAACTTTATATCCAAAGTACAATTAATGAAAGAATAAATAGATAAATAGGCAAAGTTAAAACTTTTCACTTCAAAGGAATGTATGAAGAAAGTGAAAAGGTACATATTATCTTGAGTGAAATAAGGTGATACAAAAGGACAAATACTGTACAGTCTCACTAATGTGAACTAAATATGATGAGCAAACTCACAAAGGTAAACTCCAGAGGATAGGTTACTAGGAAATAGAAGGTGGGCAAAGAAAGGAACATGATGCTTTAGCATTATTAATGAGGTTAATTATAAAAGTATGGATAAGAATATGGTTGAGAGTAACACATTATAATGATTATAACTAACAGTGCTCATTTATAAATGTGATTGTGGCTGAAAGTGGTAGTCTGTAGAAGTAAATGTCAATTGAAAGGAAACAAGAAAATAACTTAAGGAATGTATAGTATAGTAATTTTTGTGGTGGTTGAAGACTGTGGTTAATAGTATAAATACCAGAATGTTTTTATTTCACAAAGTGCTAATAATATGGTGATACTTGGCAAAATTACAACTAATGTAACTATAATATTTGGCAACAATGGCAAGAAGGTAATTTTTTGATACTGATGGACAGCATTAAGGGGTTATAAGGGAGTATGGTATTTTTCCTTTTGGAGTAATGGAAACATTCTAAAATTGAGGAGATGGGAGCACAACTCAGTGATGAAAATGATAGTCACTGAGTATACACATTGAATGGATTGTACAAAGCATAAGACTGTATAACACAGTGAATCCAATGGTGGATGATGGACTGTAGTTAATAGAACAAATATGAGAATGTTTTCTCCTGAACAATAACAAATACATAAAACTAATATAAAGTATTAATAATTGGGTGGGTTGGGGGAAAAATACACTAAATATAAGATATGGGCTATAGTTAGTAGTAATATTTTGATGATGCTTTTCCATATTTTGTAACAAATGTTTCACAACAATGCAGTGTTGGTGGTGGGGAAATATATGGGAGACTTGTATGATGATAGGCATGTTTGTTTTGTAAATTCACAAATTTTACTATACATTTATGGTTTATGTTTGTTCACATATGAATGATGTATTTTAATGAAATTTTATTAAATAAAAGACAGCCTACTCAATGGGAGAAAATATTTGAAAACCACATATCTGGTAAGGGTCTCATATCCAGCATACATAAAGAAATCCTACAACTCAGTAATAAAAATGAAAACTGCCTGCTTAAAAAAAATGCTCAAGAGACTTGAACACTTTTACAAAGAAAATATATAGATATCTAAAAAGCACATGAAAAGATGGTCAACATCACTAGCTATTAGCGAAATGAAAATCAAAACTACAATGAGATATAATTTCACACCTACTAGACTGGCTTCTCTTAAAAAAAACAACAACAGAAAACTACAAGTGTTGGAGAGCACGTGGAGAAATAGGAACACTCATTCATTGTTGGTGGGAATGTAGAACAGTGCAGCCACTCTGGAGGACAGTTTAACAGTTCCTCAGGAAGCTAAGTAAAGAAATGCCATATGATCAGGCAATTCCACTACTAGGTATATAGCCAGAAGAATTGAAAGCAGGTGTCCTGGTTTTTCTTTTGTGGACAAAAGAAAATTGTGTTTTTAAACTAACCCATTCCTGTGCCTGTAAACTCAGTGTAGATGGGACATTTTGATTAGATTCAGTTAAGGGACCTTAATTAAATCACATTTGATTATATTGCTTTAGGGCTTTTGATTGGACTATGTCAGTGAGGCATAACCCAGGTTAGGTCTCTGCCACCTTGCTGGGTCTTATGTCAACTGAGAACATACAGAGAGAAAGGGGAAATGAAGGAGGGAAACTCCCATTTGACCATGCCATATGAGAAGGAGGACTCCAGGTTCACCTATAGCCTGAAAAAGAGAAGCCCAAAGAGATTGAGAATATGGCCAAAGCTGATAGAGACAGTAGTCCTGGAGGAGAAGGCAGACAGACAATGGCAGACCCACCATCTTGCCTTGCCATGTGACAGGACATCAGGTTCTGCTAGCAGCTGACCCTTGTTAAGAAAGCATCTCTGATGATGACTTGTTTTGTATATTGTTGCAGCCTCAGAACTGTAAGCTTTTACCCCAAATAAATCCCCTTTAGAAAAGACACACCATTTTGTCCTACCAGCTTGTTCAAACTAAGATAATGGGAAATGAACAGAGATATACATACTAATGTTCATAGTGGTATTTTTCACAATTGTCAAAAGATGGAAGCAGCCCAAGTGTTCATCAACAGATGATTGGCTAAACAAAATGTAGGTGACTGTATGACTCTGAACTCTAGGTTGGCCGAGGATTCTGGTTAAGAATACAAATATTATAATGTTCTTTCAGGATCTATAACTCAGGTACATCAGTAGCATAGGCTGCTGATAGTGGGGTGATATATGGGAGAAAATGGAACTAAAATACACTTCTATGATATATGAATGTATTCATGTTGTCATGGGTGTTTTCTTAATAGATAGAGGCCCACATAGTAGCTAACAAAATATTAAACCTGTGGAAGTCATGTTACTTTCTCAAATAAAATGACAAAAACATCTAGAATATATAAGCCATGCTAAGCAAACAAAAGAGGCCTATATGCCAAGCCCTCAATTTTAGTGCTTGTTCTTATGATCCTTATGAAAGTAAAAATGAAACAGCCTAATTATAAGTAATGTCTAAGAATTACTTCTTGAAAACCTCCATATTACTCAAATATGGCCTTTCTCTAGGCCAAACTTAGCAAATAAACACATTACCTTCTACCCGAACGGAACCTAATTTTAAGAGATGAGTTTCCCTAGCACTGAGGGATTATTACCAACTGCTAACAAGCAACGCATCTCAAAAAAGACCTTGACCAAAGAGAGAATATTAAATTAAAGAAAAATTATGGCTAAGTGATTGCAAAGTGAGTCAGGAGATCATTCCAGAGGTTATGTTTTATGTTTATGCAGGTCTCAGGCAGATTTCACTAACTGTCATAGTTAACAAAGCCTTAAACAAGAGTGCTCCTGAGGGCTCTAGGGATTTTGAGACACCAGAGGCAAGGCACACAGTCTCATGAAGTCAATACCACTTCACCAGGCCCTATTTGGAAATTTAAGGAAATCTATTTCCCCAATATAACAAAGTTATACTCATTTATAATAGCCTTACTCATGATTCTTCCTCTCCTTTTATCTGAGCATGTAATTTTAAAAATGTCTTTCAGAGACTTAAATCTTTGAATTGTTTTATATTTTGGTTCATTCCTGAATGAATCCCAGCAGAGTTTTGGCCAACTCCAATTCTCCAGTTCTTAAGGTTTACCCTGGACAACTATCAAAATGATGATGATGGACAAGTCCCAGCCCCTAAACAAGGAGGATCAACTGCAAACAAAACAATTCCTCCCATCTGCTCACAATATCTAAGACCCCTCTCAGCCTGAAGCATTTAGAGCAGATATGTCCCCAAATTCCTCAAGATTGAGGAATGAACAAACTTAAGTGGAGATTATACATACAGAATAAATAGATTTATTTTAATTGTTATTAGTATCTTGTGTTAATGGAAGAGCTTGTAACATTGATATAAAGATAGTGGATGCTAGGTGTTTAGATGGGGGAGTAGGGATGAGTAGGCAGTATACAAGGCATATTTAGGCCAGTGAAATTGTCCTGTATGATACTTCAATGATGGACACATGACATTATACACTTTTAAAGTATATAAAACTTTGCAGCACAAAGTGTAAACTCTAATGTGACCTATACACTTTGGTTAGTAGCGTATGGGGGTTATATTGGATTTCCCTATACTTTCAGTGTAATTTTTCTGTAATTCTAAAAGTTCTCTAAAATAAAGCTTATTACAGAAAAAGGAAAAATAGGGGAACATGAAGTTGTCTTTAGATAAGTAATGAAGCCCATGGAGAGAATTAATACAGTGACTTCTATGTGTGTAAGGTAAGTGGTGGAGTATGCTTTGGACTGGACTTCTCTTGAAGAAATCTTCTTGATGGTGTAGAAGATGTAGACTTAAGAAAAATGATTAAAATGAAACAACACAAATCCATCACGATACTAATGAGGATGAGCACAAATTCTCATAAGTTTCTGAAGAAGAAAAAGCTAATAACTGAGGGATGTCACAGAAGAAATCATGGACTACATTAGACCCAAATTTGGAGAAATAGAAGATACCAGCTATGGACATCACAGCAATCTGATGCCCAACCATCCAAAACATAAGTTGACATCTGCATGCCATGCCCATGTTCAGGATGACATCATAGTGCAGAGGATGACAGATGGGAGCATAGTGGTCAAAGGACACAGCTGTGAGGTGTACCAGCTTTGCAACTGTTTAAAACCAACAAACAATAAAAGCACCAGAAAGAACTGAATGGCACAGCCAAGGAAAGAGATGAATTTGTTGTATTTAGGGGGGTGACAATGGATTAAGGTTTGTCACTGAAATGAGGCAGATATCCAAGAAGGATAAATTCTTCAAGATGTGCATGGGGGTTGTGAAGGTACTGAAAAAAAGTTGCAATCATTATAATGTGGATATTCTCCATCAGGGTACACATATGATGAATGAAGCACTGAATGCAAAATGTACATACTTGATTGGTAGAAAATTCTATGAGGATACATTCACTCAGAGAAATTTTATTTATCATTACTGCAGGAAAAACCTGTAAAAAAATAAGTAAATAAATAGAGAGAGGAATACAATATCAACAATGTCAAGTATTTCAATATTACAATATAATGAGTGACTACATATGGTAATCACACAATTGATTTACCAAGGTTTTGCTTTCATCTAGGTCCTCTTCAGTGCATCAGTCATTTCCTGGTTAATTTAGTTTTATTGAAGCAATGTAGTTTCATTTCAATAAATTTGTCATTATAATGTGGACTAACTAATTGTGTGAAATATGTGGAATGAATGAAGAACTTACACTGACCTTACCATAACTTTCCAATCTTCTAGCTAATTCCAAATTGACCAGCTAACAACAGCTAATTTGGGTCCTAACTTTATTGTCCCTTCATCCTCTTCCATGACTGATACAACTTCAGTATCTAAACATCTTCTGAGAATTTGAGAAGTATATAATTCTGATGAAATAACAACTATTGATTTTTGACCTTCTTCTCCTCTATAAAATCTTTAGCCTACTTGCTCTTTGCAGAATATTCAATTCAGAGATGTTCTCATATTTCAAAATTTAATAAGGGATTTAGGAAAAGGCCAGCTTTATTTTCTCCCTCAAAATAATAAAATTATTTATCATTTACTTTCTTAGACCTATAGTACCATAGGACACAACTTGATTACTGTAGCTGTAAAATTACCTACATTCATAATTAAGTTGGATGTTAAGCTGTGGTCTTTTCATATATGGCCTTATAATACTTAGGAAGCTTCCTTCTATTACTAGTGTTCTAATAGTTTCTACCTAGAAGGTGTGCGGGATTTTGTCAAATGAAACTCTGTATCAAATGAGAAGATCATGGTTTTTTCTTCATTCTGATAATGTGGTATATTTATGCATTAATTGCTTTTCTTATGTTCAATCAGTCTTGCATACCAGGGATAAATCCCTGTTGATTGCAGTGTATAATTCTTTTAATATATTGTTCAATTCTGCTTGTTAGTGTTTTGTTGAGGATTTTTGCATTTATATTAATAGGAGATATTAGCTTATATTTTTCTTTTGGTCTTTTTAGCTGCCTTGGCTATGAGGGTGATGCTGGCCTCATAGAACGAATTAGGGAGTGTTCTCCTCTCTTCAATTCTTTGGAATGGTTTGAGCAGAATTGAATTTAAGTCTTATTGAAATGTTTGGTAGATTTCCCGTGTGAAGTCATCTGGTCCTGCAATTTCATTGTTAGGAGGTGTTTGATTACTGTCTCAATGTTTACTAATAATTGGTTTGTTGTGGTCTTCTGTTTATCCTTGAGTCAGTGTAGGTAGTTTGTGTGTTTCTAAGATTTTTTCCATTTTATCAAAGATATCGAATTTATCGATGTACAGTTGTTCATAGCATCCTCTTATAGTGTTTTTTTTTTTCCCCCAGTGGGGTCAGTAGTAATGATACCCTTTTCATTTCTGTTTTCTTTATTTCTATTCTGCCTTTTACATTTTCATTCTAGATAAGGGATTGCCAATTTTATTTATCTTTCAAAGAACCAACTTTTCATTTTATGGATTCTCTCTTTTTTTATGTTTTCTATTTCATTTATCTCTGCTCTAATCTTTGTTATTTCCTTCTTTCTTCTCTGTTTGGGTTTTGTTTGCTCTTAGTTCTTCCACTTTTGAGAGTTAGTCTGTGATTTGAAGTTATTCTTTTTTAATGTAAACATTTAAGGCTATAAATTTCCCTCTCAGCACTGCCTTTCCTGCATCCCATTAGTTTTGGTATGTTGCATTATTATTTTCATTCACTTCAAGATATTTCTTAATTTTCCTTGTGATTTACTCTTTAGCACATTTGTTGTTTAAGAGTATACTGGTTGATTTCTACATGGTTTAGACTTTTCCATTTTTTCTTTTGTTAATAAATTCTAGCTTCATTCCATTTTGGTCAGGTGCTATAGGTTGTTATGATTTCAATATATATTTTTTAATATATTAAGACTTGTTCTGTGACCTAATATATGGTCTATCCTGGAGAGATGTGCACTCAAGAAGAATGTGCATGTTGTTGTTGTTGGGGAAGTGTTCTAAATATGTGTTAGGTCTATTTTTTTCAGTGTATCATTTATTTGATATTTCCTCATTATTCTTCTGAGTAGTATTCATTATTTAAAGTGATGTGTTAAATACTCTGACTATTAAGATAAAACTGTCGATTTCTCTCTTCCATTCTGTAAGTATTTGCTTCATATAATTTGGGGCTTTGTTGTTTTCTGCATATATGTTTATAGTTGTTGCATCTTTTTATTTAAAAAAAAAACACTCATTTTTTCAGTATAACTAACCATATTTGTCACCATAAGAGTTTTTTATTTTAATTTGATTTTTATGATATCAGAATAGCCACCCCATTCTTTTCTGGCTACAACTTGCTTCATATATTTTCATCCATGCTTTCATTTCAACCTACTGGTATCTTTGAATTTAAGGAGTCTCTTGTATACATGATATAGTTGGTTCTTATTTTATTACCCATTCACTACTGATAATGCAGGGCTTTCTTCTACCATTTTCTATTTAGCTTTTGTAAGTCATATACCTATCTTTTGTCCCTCACTTCTGATAACGTATTTTATATTTATTTGATTTTTTAAAATAAAACTGTCATACCATATTGAGTGCCTTCTCCTTTTACCTGATTATATTTTTCATCTATAGACTTGGGAGTTATCATAGGGATAAATTTGATCTAAATTTATAATATTCATATTTAATTTGATCCAAACCAACTTAAACAACATGCCATATACATTTCCTATACCCCTCTCTCTCCCTACCTTTTTTCTGTACTTGTTATCACATATACCTTTATAAATTGTATATCCAAAACCATAGATTTATCAATAATTTTATATATTTGCTTTTTAACACCTGTAGAAAAGTAAGAAGTGGATTTAAATATAAATAATATATTACGATAATAATGGCATTTATAATTACTTAAGTGGTTACTTTTAACACGACTCTTCATTTCTTTATGCCACTTTGAATCACTGTTAATGTCCTTTCCTTTAGTATAAACAATTGATATTGTATTGCTTGTAGGGCAGATCTAGTGGTGATGAAATCCCTCAGCATTTCTTTATATGAGAATGTCTTAACATCTCCCTCATTTTTGAAAGAAAGTCTCACCAGACATAAAAATTTTGGTTGGCAGCTGTTTTTTTTTCAGCTCTTTAAATATTTCATCCCACTGGCTTCTTGCCTACATGGGTTCTGATGAGATATCAGAGTTGAATCTAACTGTGATTTCTTGTATGTAAAATGTTGCCTTTCTTTCACAGCTTTCAGAACTCCCTCTTTGTCCTTTGAATTTAATAGTATGATGAATAATATGACTTGGTGGGTACTTCTTTATACTTATCTTGCTTTCTGGTATCTGGGTTTCTTGGAATTGTATATTCATGTCTTTTGCTAAGTTTAGAAGTTCACTGTCATTACTTCTTTGGATATACCTTTTGCTTCTTTTTCTCTTCTCTCTCTGGGACTTCCATTATATATATATGATGATGTGACAGAGGTGTCTCAGGCTATTTTTTATTTTTATATATTTTTTTACTTTTTGCTCCTCTGTCTGCCTCATTTCAAGTGCCTTGTCTTGGTTTTCACTGATTCTTTCTTCTAGCTTCAATCTGCTCTTTAAAACTCCTGGGAATTTTCATTTCAGTTCATGTGATCTTTAAGTACAGTAGTTCCGTGTGTTTCCTTTTTCAAGTTTCTATCTCTTCACTAAGATTCTCATATTGCTCACTCATTGCTTTCCTGATAGCATTTAGTTTATTCTCCATGTTTTCCCTCATCTCCTTGAGCATTGTTTGAGATAATTTTTAAAAGGCTTTTTTCAGTATGTCAATATTCTGATCTTCTATATTAGTGTTTTGTTTTTTTTACCATCATCCTCTTCCTTTGAATGGGCTGTCATTCCCTGTTTCTTAGTCTTGTACACTTTTGTTGCACACTGTACATTTTAATATATTGAAATGTTAACTCTGAGATTTATTCCTGGAGATGTATGTTTCTTGATTTTGTAACCAGCTTCTAGTAAAATAGAGATTTTCTTAATCTTGAGCTCTCCTATCAGGAAAGTCTGCTCAAGGCAAATGCAGAGTGTAGGATTTTCCATTTTTCTGGGACTGTGTCTTGTCCTGCTTGTTATTTTTCTTAGAGATTTCATGTTATAGGAGATTGGGTGTCCACTTTCTTTCCCAAGAAACAGACCTAAGTATACCAGATGTTTGAAGTTGACAGTCGTTTGCCCCATACTCTCTGCCTGTATAGTGTCTTACACTCCTTTCATTGTCTCAACCTGATTTTTCCTGGAGGGAAAATTCTATGAGATGGGGCATGCCTGTAAAGAATTTCCAAAGTCAGTTGTTCCCAGCTGAAACATGGCAATGGACCCAAGAAGATGTCACAGACCATCTCCAAAGTGCCCTTGGGAAGGGATCAGAAAGGGCACCCAAAAGTCCTATGACAACTCCCTAAAGCTAGGCTTTCCTGTACTTCCCTGTAAATGCAGCCCCTGTCTTATCTTGCCTTGAGGAATTGCTACATCTTTAAGTTTCCACTGCCACTGTCCCAGGGTGGGTTGAAACAATGGGTCCCCTCAAAACTGGGCCCTGCATGATCAGAATTCACTAATAAAATTCCATGATCTGTGATTGGCCATGCCCACCCCCAGTCTTGGATAAGAGGATTTTTATGTTCCTTTCTGTCACAAGGGAGTTAGCCAGGGACTGGATCCCATGTGAGCCTGCTGCCAGAGTTGGGTAATGGGGACCATTATCCATTATGCATAGAGAGCAATTTACTGATCTTTACTGTAATTTATTAGCCTCTTCCTCCCATGCTTCCCTGGAAACTGTAAATTATTCTTCTGGACACTGCAGTTTTGAAAACAGTTGTTTCAGACAGTTCCTCCTTGTTTAATAGTTCTGATGGAAGGACTGAGTCCTGAAGCTCCCCACTCTACCATCTTTCTAAAATCCTCTGCTACAAGTAGACTTATATTAGTTTTAAATGAATATTGCAAACTGTACAGCAACCACTAAGAAAATAAAAAGAGAAGCAAAACATGCCAAGGGAAGACAAACAATGAAATCATAAAAAAATAATTAAAACTAGAGAAGGCAGAAAAATAGAGGATAAGATCAGGAATTAAAAAATAACTGTAAAGAACAGAAAAGAGTTATACACATAGAAGAAATTAATTATCACTTATATATGGATGGTCCAAATACATTGATTAAAAGTCAGAGAGAGGCAAAGTCAATACCAAAACAGAAACCAATTATATTTTGTCTACGTGTAAACACTTTAAATATAAAGTCACCGATAGATTACTAATAAAATTATGGAGGCACAGGGATCATGCTAACACTAATCAAAGAAAAGCTGAGCCATCTATGTTGATTTCAGAGAAAATAGAGCTCACCAAGGAAAATTATCAAGGATAACATGGGGCATTGCATAATGATTAAGAAGTCAATTTTCCTAGAGGACATACACAGTCTTCTGTGTATGTCTTAAGTCTTAATAACATAGCAAAATATTTGAGGCAAAACCCAATAGAACTGCAAGTAGAAATAAACAAATTCACTATTATTTTTGGAGCCTTCAAAACACAACAAGTATATTTCTTTTGCTGAATTCTAATTAATGCAATTGTAGTCTGAGAGCATGCTTTGTATTATTTCTATTCCTCAAACTTGCTAAGATGTGCCTGCTTGATATCCCAGAATGTGGTTTATATTGGTGAATGTTCTATTTGAACTTGAAAAGAATGTGCATTCTGTTGTTGTTGGATGGTTTATAGTAAGACCCAAAAATATATTAGCACACTTTGAAAGGAAACAAAAGTTATAGAGGGAAAGTATCTGTAATTTTTAAATAATTTAATAATAATAGGCAAGCCTTTAGAATTTAATTTAATGCTGTTACTATAAATAGCATTTTAATAGAAATGAAAAAAAAAGACTCCAAATATCTAGGACTCATCATTGAAACTCAAAATATTTTGCAAACAGGGAAAAAATAATAAAAGCTATCATTTATTTAGCTCTTGCTGCAGGAATGGGATTTTGTGCACATTACTTTATTTCACCTTCATATCAACTCCCACAGCTAATACATACCAGAGCTACGATGCTTCCCAAAATTAAGAGTAGTTTTATACTAGGAAAATATTTTAAGATATTTGTAAGACATCTGGATTGATTCATTGAGCAGAAACTGGAGAAGCTGACTTGACTTATTCCTAATCTATGTCTGTACTTCCTTTTGAAAGTCACAATAGCCATATCATTTAAATATGAAGGAATTAAAGAATTACAATTAAATTCCATATAATATTAAATGTGCAAAAGGATAAATGGAAGTAAACAACATTCAAAAACTAGAAATGTGAATGTGAAAAGGCAATATAGCAAACAAATGAACAATAAAATATCTTATAATAATGTTAAGGAAGATTTAAAAACAGGAGTAAAGCATGAAGAAAATCACAAATAATATCAGGAAGATACAAAAGCATGAGTTACAGAATTCAGCAACAACCAGAAATGAAATAAACAGAAATCTAGAATAATTTAGAAAATATGAGAGTGATTAATTGCAATAGGATGCACAGTAAAGGATATGAAGAATAATCAATTTGAACTGAGAAAGAGATTTAATAATTTTAGAGAAACTGACTTTACTAAAATGCAAAACTGTAATTTTCAAAATGTTAAAAACTTGGCTTATATCAATATAAAATAAGTACATGGTAAAATATTGTATATTATTTTACTAAGTGGAGAACAGGAAGATGATGAGACTGATTCAAATAGCACTTACGTAACAGGGTTTTATAGAATCTCTTTCAAAAACATACAACAAAATAATTTTTTCCTTTTAAATTTTTATTGAAAAAATATGCATACAGACAGGTATATAAAAGTGTAAATGAATTTTTATGAACAGGAAACAATCCTGTAACAGGACCAAGACTAGGAAGCTGAATATTGCCAAATTGCTCCAGAGGCTCCATTATTCTGTGTTCTGGTTAATGTATTTTTCAAGGAAGAATTTATGGAAAATCCTTTTGTCTAATTGATTGAACTGCTTTAAAATTAAAGTGAAATAGTGTCTGAGCAGACATATTGCTAAGATAGAAAGAAAGAGACAAGATAAAATGAAGAAAAACTGATATCCAGGGTAGAGTCATGGAATCAGAGGTCTCCAATGAAGAGATCTCCTTGGGACAAATGGGAAGGGTTTCCTCCCAAGTCTTTGGCTAGGTCAAGATTTCTGACCCAAAACTGGGAGCAGGTAGTCCTACTGACAAGATATTCAGAGAAAGTTCAGCTGCCACTCGAAAGCAAGTGTGTGTGTTTTGAACCTTAGCCTTAAAAAGACCCTGACTATATTCCAGTTATTGGATAGGGTGGAGCTAAGACCTCGTTTGCAGAGAGCAGGGCCACAGTTTAGGTGCTTGAAAGGAGAGGGACTGCTACAGAAACACATGTCCAGGAGAAAACAATGACCCACAGATTACTCTCAAAACATGAAAGTGAAATAGATTGCCCTGTTGGATTTCAAATTTGCTTGGGAAACTTGGTTCCTTTTTCCTTCCAATTCCTTACACCTGGACTGGGAATGTGTATGCTGTGCCTGTCCTGCTATTGTAATTTGAATTAGGTAACGTGTTTTCTAGGTTTCACAGATCTGTAAACTAGAGAGGAATTTTTCATCAGGGTTGACCATACCCATAACTGAATTTGATAAGACTTTCAAATTAGAGTTGCTGCTGAAATGACATAAGGATTTTGGTATATTTGGATGGGTGAATGTATTTTGCATGTGGGAAGAATATATATTTTTTGTTCCCAAGGGATGACTCTGGTAGATTGAATTATGTACCCCAAATTAGACATGGTCTTCCCACCCTATGGAAAATACATTTTCTTAATTTGCATTTCGGTAGGTATAAAATTTTTCATAAATAACAACTCTTGAATATATTATTTTCATTCAAGGTGTGGTCCAAATGAATGAAGGTGAATATTAATCAATATTACTGGGGACTTGATGAAAAAAAGAAACTGGATGAAAAAGGTTGTAGATGACCAATAAGAAGAATCCAGAAGTCAACAGAAACAAGAGCACATATAAGGAGAGAGAGAGATATCTATGTGATAGGAAGCAGAGACACAAGTTCATGAACTCTAAGAATTGCAGTAAGAGAGCACCCCTAAGCTACAGACTTGGGGAGAAAGCAAGCCTTGCTGATACCTTATGTATAGACTTCTAGCCTTAAAAACCATGAGCCAATAAATTGCTTTTGTTTAAGCCAACCCAATGTGTTGTATTTATCATAGATTTCTGGCAAACTAAGAGGATTTTTGACAGAATGGACATGATGTACTTCAAGATATTTGTTATAGAAATTGGCTCACAATGTGACTGTGTGGCTTGCCAACTCTGAATTCTGTAGCACATAATATATATATATATATATATATACATATCATATATGTATATATACATCATCAGATCATCATAATCTTGAAGAATCTAGAAAATTATTAGTCCTGACTGGATTGTGGTGTTGTAGTATTTCACTGACTTTAATTATAGGGCCTGGAAATACTAAGATATGCCCTAAATGTTCTGCTGTATTACATACATAATCTTCCTCATTCCCATTCACAGTGCAATTTCACCTAGGTAAGCAGGGTCAATTACCCCAGTCAGTAAAGTATCTCCCTTTTTGTCTATTGATTCAGAGACATGAGGCCACCAAAATGGCCAGCTGGAAGCCTCATTTTCCAGTTCAAAGAATAACTATTGTGTTTCCTGATAGAAGCACTCCTCCCTTTGGAGATATCAAAGACGGGAGATCATAAGGTAACGTGGACAAGAAGTAAAATTTTGCTAGTGAATCATATGAGTAATAGTGGTTTGTACCACTTGGATTTCCACCCTTGTGAGTTCTGCATCCATGAATCATGGCTCTGAGAGAAACAATGTCCTAGCGTAGACATTGATTTAGAGCATATACAGCCCCCTGAAGAATATTTCCCCAGGCATCAAATGCATTGCCACACTGCTGATATTGCTATTGAGTCTTCAATAGTCCAGTCTACAAGTGTATGAATCTAGCTGCTTCAGGATCATGGAGAAGCTGGTAAAGTCAATGAATTTCATGAGCATAGGCTTATGGCCATATGTCATCATCAGTGAGTAGATGCAATAATTGTGGAATACCATGCTGGTGGAGTAGGTATTTATAAACCCTCAGATGGTAGTTTTGGCAGAAGTCTTGTGTGCAGAGAAGACAAATCAGTCTCTAGAAAAAGCATCATTGACAAAAAGTACAAAATGCTGCTCCTTCTGTGATTTATGTAGTCCAATGTAATCAACCTGCCACCAGGTACTATGGTGATCACCCCGGGAAATGGATAATTTAGGGACTGAGTATTGTTCTCTGCTGCTGGCAGGTTGGGCATTCAGTAGTGACTGAAGCAACATCAGCCTAGGAAAGGGAAGTCCATATTGCTGAGCCCACACATAACCTCCATCCCTAAAAGAACATGACCTCTTTATTCATTAGCCTATCAGGCAATGACAGGTACGGCTGGTGAAAGAGGCTGACTAGTATCCATACAATGGGTCCATTTATCTACTTGATTATGAAAGACACCATCTTTGAACACAAATATGTTCAAGATTTTCATTCATTCAGATATTTCTATCCACATACCTCTCTCCCAGTCCACTTAGTCACCAATTTTCCAATAATGTTTCTTCCATATCCAGACCATTGTGTGAAACCATTGTCCACAGTCCATGAATCTGTATACAAATGCATCTCTGGCCAAGGATCCTTCCAAGCAAAAGGAACAATCAGCTATACTGCTTTAAGTTCTACCCAGTGGGAGGATTTCCCTTCACCACTCTCCTTAAGGATGTCTCAGAAAGGGTCTATAGTGCTTTAGCTATGCACATTTGGATGGTAACTGTATATTGTGAAAAACCATTTGTAAACAAAACCCAGGTTTTCGTGTAAGGAACTCCCCAAAGCCAAAGCCAGTGAGCTGGGAAAGAAGATACAGTGGTGGGAGTGTGGGCCATGGGCATTTGAGCCACTACTTCAGGTAACTTACTTGTGACTTCAGGGCCAGCTAGAGCCTGATCTACTATGAACTGTTCCATTTGTTGATTGAGAAATAGTTCATGCCCAATTTAATACCTTTTTGGGTTAGACAACACCCATGTCATGATGGGAAGCTCTGGTCTCATAGTAATTTTGGCCTGGGGCTAATAATTCAGTTTCTACTAAGTTGCAATAGAACACAAAAAGCTGTTTCTCAGAAAGTGGGTAATTATCTGCAAAGGATGAAAACTTTGCTCCAAAATCTCATGTGTCTGTGATATCCTTCTCAAATAGAAGTTTGACAAAGTCTCCAAATAGCATCTTTATTTTCCACTGATACTTTAAGCAATATTTGATATGCTGGATCATTATGGCCTAAATGACAAAGCAACTTGCATGACAGTCTAGACCTGCTGCAAAGTCATCTTTTTTTTCCAGTCCATCCTCAACAATAATAGCATTTGGGTTTCTTAGTAATGGGCCAGTATAACGCAACCAAATGAGAAATATGTTGAACCTAAAATGTTTAGAGGCAAACTAGGCATTCTGCCTCTTTTATGGTTGTAGTCAGGGCCAGATGCAACAGTGTATCTTTTACCTTAAAAGGGATATCTTTACATTGTTTTATCAACTGGGTGCCTAGAAATTTCAGCTGAGATGGAAGTATCCTGATTTTTTTTCCCATCTTCTAAAATGCACATATTTTACAAATAAGTCTTAGTAATGGGCCAGTATAACACAACCAAATGAGAAATATGTTGAACCCAAAATGCTTAGAGGCAAACTACCGGGTTCATTAAGTTTGGTTTAAACAATGGGAATTTATTAGCTTATAGTTTTGAGGCTGAGTAAATGCCCAAATGAAGCTTCATCAGGGTGATGCTTTCTCCCCAAGTCTGTGGCATTCTGGGCCTGCTGTCAGTGACCCATGGTCCTTACTTTGTTTCATGGGAAGGGGCATGGCTATGTCTCCTGATCTCTTATTTCTTCTCCCAGTTCTATTTATTTAAGCTTCTGTCTGCTCCATCTGTGGTTTTCTATCTCTGCATCTGAATATCATTCCACTTATAATGACTCTATTAATAGAAATAAGACCAATTCTGATCGAGGTTGGTCACACCTTGATTGACGTAGCCTCATCATGAGATCCGACTTACAATGGTTTCTCACTCACAGGAATGGATTAACTTGAATAACATGTTTTTCTGGGGGTACAAACAGCTTCAAACCATCACACCCCACACTCTGTATTAGTTAGGTTTTTCTCAGGAGACAGAACTAGTAGAAGAAGTATGTGATTATTATGACATTTTTATAAGAATTGTCTCATGTGACTGTGGGGATGGGCAAGTCCAAATGCCATAGGGAATGCTGCAAACTTGGACTTTAACAAAGTATTTCCATGAATTCCCCAGGAGAAGTTGGCTGGCTGAATTAGAGATGGAATTTCTTTCTTCTGACTGCTGAAATAATCACTTCTCCTTTTAAAGCCTTCATTTGATTGGATGCATCTTTTCTCATTGTTGAAAGCAATCTCCTTAGTTGATTGCAGATGAAATAAGCCATAGTTACAATCAATTTACTTTTAATTCAAGTACACAGAATATCCTCACAGTAACAACCAAGCTTAACCAAACAATTGGGCATAATAACCTCACAAATTTGACACATGAACTTAACCGTCACAGTCCACATCTTCTCAACTACACAATCATGTCCTTCTCCATAAACCATACTTAATCTCTAAGTACAAACACATTCACATTTCCACCTAACAATAATCAACTGTCCTACATACATCCAGGAACAAACTAACTCTCTCCAGGGTAAGGTGAAAATACTTGGATAATAGTCACTCATAAACTTAATATCCTATCACTTAAATATTATGACATGAAACTTACTAATATAACTTATGTTAGATGAAAAGAGGATAATATGTTTTCCTTATGTATATATGGACATATTTATAACAAAACCAAGCAGACATATTCTTTACCATTATCATTTCTGTAACTGGTCACATGATCTTAGCTCATATTTATAACTAACTTCTTCCACTATCCATTCCATATTCCCTTTACCCTCAGAAAGCATCTTTGCTGGCTGTGATTCTTTGTCTAGTGACATGACCCAAATCTTCATTCTTGAAGTTTCTGGGCCATTGGTAGTATTCCTTGAATTGGGTTCTTGAAGTTTTCCACTAACTTTAATAACAAGACAGTATGACAAAGAGACACCCTAGGGGATCTCCAGAATTCCATGTAAATTCATCTTTACCTCCATTGTACACTTGCACTGTGGTGCTATTTCTCCTTTATGGTTAAGATCAATCACCCCAGACAGTACTTTAATCCCTTCTTTTCCTGTTGTTTCAGAGACTTGAGGAGCCTACAGTGGCCAAGTGATAGTCTTAAACTTCCAGTTTAATGGAATCATTGTGTCTCCTGGTGGAAGCACTCTTACTTTTGGAACTAGGACCAGTAGAACAGCAGAGCTTAAGGTAACAAGATTTGTTCTAATGGATCACTAGAATAAGTAGTGAGTGGTGACACTCCACTCACATTTCCACACTTTGATTCCTGTACCTGTATATCCTGGCTAAGGGAGAAACAACATCAAATAGTGAATGCTGATTTAGAGCTTCCTGGAGAACACTGCCCTAGCCCTGCAAAGTATTGTCACTTAGTTGGCAGCATAATTCAGTTTTCAAATGGCCATTCCACTGTTCTATCAACTAAGCTATTTCAGGATTATGGGGTATACTGTAAGACCAGTGAATTACATGATCATGTCCATTGCCACTCTCATTTGCTGTGAAGTGGTTTCCTTCATCAGAAGCAATACTATACGGAATAACATGATGGTGAATATGGAATTCTCTAAGTCCATGGATGGTAGTTTTGGCAGAAGCATTACATGTAAGGAAGTTAAAGATGTATCTATATAATATGCCCATTATGGTTAGAAAAATATTCTGCCCCTGATGGAAGTGTTCCAATGTAATCAACCTGCCACCATGTAGCAGGCTATTTATCTTGGAGAATGGTGCCATATCAGAGACTGAGTGTTGATCTCTGCTGCTGGCAGATTAGACAGTTAGCAGTGTCTGTAACCAGGGCACATTTGGTGAGTAGAAGGCAATGCTGCTCAGCCCATATATAACCTCCATCTTACCACTATTGCCACTTTGTTCATGAGCCCCATTGGGCAATGACAGGAGTGAAATTAAAAAGAGGCTGACTTGTATTCACAGAATGGGTCATCTCATCCACATGATTATTAAAATTTTCCTCTGTTGAAATCAACCTTTGGTAAGCATTCATGTGGGACACAAATAATTTCATGTATTAATGAAATTAATAATGTATTAATCCTCTGTGATTGTAGTAAATATATGTTGGATAGATTGCATACTATGTGAACATATCACAATAAATTATTTTAAAATATATATTTAGAATTCTTTTAAAAAAACTAGGTTGATTAATTGTTGGGCTTAAACCATATATGAAAATAAAACATGACAAAAATTTGAAAGAAGAACTGAATTAAAGCTACTTTACAGTTTTAATATTATATTATGTGATATATCATTTTATAATAGATAAACTATGATAAATTAAACAAACATATAATATTCCTTAGGGAAACCAATAAAAACAGAGAAAACAAAAATTACAAACATAAGGGCTTAAGTTAAAAATATCATCAGAGTCATATGCAAATATTAAAAATATAATAAGAAATTGTTTTAAACAAGTTTCAGTTGTTACTTTTGAAAAAGTGGAGGAAATATAAATCCATTATATGTTTTCATCAGAAAAAATGTATAATCTCTTTAGTCCTATGTCTCTTTACAAAAATGAATTTTTCCTTAAAAGCCTTCCAAAACAATAAATCTGAAACTGTTTTCAAATTTTTATAATCTCAGATTTCCCTCAGAGTGGAATGCCGACAGACTGCTATGTGAATCCTCATCAATAATGCAGAAGTGGATAACTTGGGAGATAGCAAAGCAACCTCATAAAAGAAATCTGGGTCCCAGCATTACCTCAAAGAAAAGAGCCACCCACAAATCCAAGTCATCTAAAGTCTGCACAGTTACACGTAAGGATGATATTTTCCATTTGTTGAGCTGCTCTGTTTCTGAAGCCCTTTCTTCAACACCAACCAGCCTGTACCTGACTAATACAAGTTCTCTCCCCAGCCCAATCATATCATCTGATAAATGTTTTTTTATTCCACAGTCCTTTCTTTCTGAAAATAAGACTATGCAAGTATATTTGAGAACATTTATTAGGTATCTCCAAATTGCACTGTCTTCTATTAGCACCCATAGAGAGGTCAGCCAGCAACACACACCTCTCATTCCTATATTTGTTAATACTTTAAAATATAATAAAGGAATGTATTATATGTTTTAAACTCTGATGAGTAGAATAATTTTGTAAAAAAATATTTCATATGATAAAGTGTTGGTTAAGAATGTGAACTCTAAAGTCAGACTGAATAGGTTCTATTTGAGCTTGTTCATAAACTGTTGACTGACCATGAACAAGCTATGAAACATCTCCATGCATCAGTACCCAAATCTGTAAAATCCAATGATGCAAATACATTTTTTGAGGCACTTTTCTAGGTGTAGGGACTACAGCATTGAACACTATTGACAAAAATATTGTGCTCTTAGATGTTTCAATGTGGAGGAAAATGGAGTAAACAAAAGGTATAATCAAAATACATACAATGTTAGATGAGATAACTGCTATGGAAAACAAAGGCAGCATTGATGAGGGATGGGGCAGTTGTGATTTTAAGTAGGTGGTAAGGGATGGTTTTATGAGGAAAAGATTGAGAAAATAATGGTGCAGTTATCTGGGGAAAGGGAATTTCAGGAAGAAGAAACATTGGAATATTTCAGGCAGCTTTAGAACTCATGTGTATAGGGAAGGGTGAGGAGGTCAGCATTGATGCTCCAAAATGAGAGTGAGAAACAAAATGATAAAGGATGGTTTCAGAGAAGTAAGGCATATGGGCAAGATATGCCCATATTGGACCTGTAGGCTCTTGTAAAAAATTTTATTTTGACTTATTTTTATGGCAATTCTTACAGGTTTTGTGAAGAAAAGTGATATGACACAACCTACCTTTTAGCAGTATCACTGGTCCCACATTGAGATTAGACTTAAAGGATATAAAGCACAACAGAGAAAGATAATCTAGAGGTCTGTGGAATAATGTAAAGGCAGAAATTATTTTTTGGTCCAGATTATAAGCAAATCTTATAATTTGGAGGAGTTGAAAAATAGTCACACATCAAATATTTTCTGAGAAAAAATATAATATGCTGATGGACTTGAGTGTGATGTAGAGAAAATTCCAGGATGACTCTTAGGTCTTTGCCTGAACAAATAGAAGATGGCTTCTCATTACCTGATACTAAATTTTAGATATTGCAAGTATCAATCTGAGAGTTATCTTTTGAAAATAATCTATGTTAATTATATATCTAAAGTCCTTTGAAAATTGTCTGGCATTCAGTGGATACTCTATAAATATAATACATTTTTCACAATTATTTTATAGCAATAATCATTTCCATAAAAATCTATTGTTTGTATTTTATCATGCTATTTCCAGTCTTATTTCTTTATCATTTCCCAATAGTACAAATTTTATAATACATAGAATTTTGACATACTACCATGGATGAAAAGATTTTGACTTAAAAATATTTCAGACCATATCTTACATAAAATATGATATGCACTGATGTAGAGACAATATAGTCTAGAGTTTCTATATTGCCCAAGTTTATATTACATTTATTAAATAACATCATCAATGCTTTCTAGAATATATTATGAGAAGGCAGGTTAACTTGAATTTTCTGAACATATTGTCTGAAAATTAGAGAAACTGTTGATCATTGTTGCCAACAAAAACCAAAACAATATATTTTCTAAATAATAGAAATGTACATAAATGAAAGAAAGGTCATAAAATAGTCCAAAAAATGTAAAGGGCCAATAAATACAAGAAAAGACACAATGCATGTACAAGAGGAGTGATTCATTTTAAAAATATAGTATTAAAAAATAATTTTTATTTTCCTTTTTACCAGGAGGTCCTGGGGATTGAACCCAGGTTCCTCCATATGGGAGATGGACACCCAAGCATTTGAGCCACATCCGTCCCCCAAATGTTTTTTTAAAACAGCTAATGGTAAACCAAACAGAGCAATTGCAATAAGTATAGATTCTAGACAACATAAAATTCAGAGTAAACTAAATCTTTTTAAAAAATTTTATTTTAACTTCAAAAAATGAAATGACAGACAATAGGCAGCTTAACAAATTATGGAAGCATTAAATTAAAAAGCCTTGTTGAGGCACATTTACCTTATTTAATCCTAAAAATACACTAAATTATTTTTCTGATGCCTTAAAAGATGAATAAATGAGCACAGATTATTTAAATGACATGACCAACGTCTCCTTGTTAATGAAGAAAATGAAAAAAAAAAAAAAAAGCTTTCTCATATTCATATCTCATAAAACCAAATCCCAAATTCTTTTTTATTGAAAAATCAATATAGAGATTTATATGGATATTATATAAAAGTTACAATTTTTATATGATTTCAGGATGTAGAGAAAAATAATGTACATCTTAATTATTTGAATAAATTAATAAACAATGAAGAAATTATAAGAATTCGTTAAAATTTTAATTCTAAAACAGAAGATAAATTTTAATATTTCAAAATCAATTTAATAAAGTGAACAAATAAAATTTTACAAAGAAAATCTTGGTAAAAATTAAAAGAATACAAGTCACTTGAAGGCAAAAAATATATATCTAATAATCATTACTTAAATGCAAATAAAAATAATAAATACAGGAAATTGGAGAAACAGTTCTTCTTAAATATACATTAAATAGTAGAGTAAATTAAAACTGCAATTCCAGACTATGTAAGGGCATTTTAAAAAGGAAATATTAGTTAAAGTTTAAAAAGCACAGGGTTCCTATTTGGGATAATGGAAATGCTTCGGTACATTTCATATTTAAGATTTGTCTAGAAGACCATGAACAAAACTCTCAAAAATGATTAGAATTTTTCCATTTTCTGTAAAAAAAATTTTAAGGTAATCGCCAGATTTCTTCAATGTTTATGTATATTTTTTCTATAACTTAATTCTATTAAAATAATCTACTGTTCTCTAAGAACAAATATTGAAGTGCTTTTTTCCATTTCATCTGTTTGTTTATGAATAAGATTAACCAAAAATATTTATAGAGGTTCAATTGGCATTTCATAAAAAAGCTATTTTATATCAAAAATTTATCAATTATATATACATTCTGATGAACTAGGTCAAAATGTATTAGTATTGCATTAAATTTTTTCCATTCATCGTATGATTTCATCTATAAAATAACTCTATAGATTCAGATTTTTTGTCTTATATAGTGGAAGAAACTAGATATAAAATTTCAGTTACTTGTTGAGGGATATATGCCTAAAAACCGGACAGATCTAGAATCTAACTCTGGATTTTCTAGTACAATCTACACTATTTAAAACTATGTTAAATTTCTTCTTTACAGAATAAATTGAATAATTTCTGAAAGAGCATACCATAATACAATATTCTGAAATTTGAATATGTTTTGGTATTTCTATCACACAATTTGAAGAATAACACCAATTTTTTCATTGCACATTAATTGCCCCTAAAAACACATATATTAAACCATAAAATTAACACATACATCAATGCTTCCAATTAATAAGATGATTTCTAAAACATATTCTTGGAAATGTTCCAGATCATTCATGGTTTAATAGAGGAAGTCTCAACATAAATGGAAACTATTTAAAGGATGATGCTATGTTTAGAGACAGGCCAATAAATACCCAAGTAGGAAAGAAAGAAAAATGAGTTTAAACATTCAACATCACTGTCCTTTCAATTGCCTGGAGCCCTATCTCTTCTGCATGATTCTAATGAGAGCATTTTTCACCTCTTTGTTCCTAAGACTATAAATGAGTGGATTCAGCATGGGGATCATGATATTATAAAACACAGAGGTCACTTTATCTTTTCCCAAGGAGTAGGAATTCTTTGGTTTTAAAAAAGTAAAAATTGAAGTGCCATAATAGATGGTGACTCCTAGGTGGTAGGAAGCACAAATAGAAAAGGCTTTGTGTTTTCCTGAAGTGAAATTAATTTTCAAGATAGTAGACAGAATGGACCTATAAGACACAGAGATTATGATAAGAGACACAAATACAATTAAACTAGCAAAAATTAATACCATGATTTCAGTGTCATGAGTGTCAGTGCAGGACAGGGCTAAAATTGGTATTAAGTCACAGAATAAGTGATAGATTACACTGGAGTTGCAGAAATGCAAACTGTTCATGAAAAGAAGTTTGGCTGATGATTCAGTGAAACCAGTCATGTAGGACCCAGGGATGAGTGCATGACAGAGTCGTCTGGACATAACAACAGGGTAGTTTAGAGGATTGCAGCTAAGTACATAATGATCATAGGCCATTGAAGAGAAAAGGAAAAATTCAGTAACAGCCAAGAGGAATAAAAAAGACATCTGTGTGAAGCAACCCATTAATGAAATAGACTTGTTGGAAGTCAGTAAGCACTCTAAAGTTTTAGGTATGATGACCGTTGAGTAAGTGAGGTCAAGGAATGACAGGTGACTGAGGAAAAAGTACATGGGGGTGTGAAGCTGGAAATCCAGGTAAATTATCATTATCATCCCTGCATTCTCCAGCAGGGTAATAAGATATATCGGGAGAAACAGCATAAAGAGGACTTGCCTGATCACTTCAGAGTCTGTGAGTCCAATAAGGATGAAGTCCGAAATGCTTGTGTTATTCCTACTTCCCATAATAGTATTCAATTTTTGCAAATTGTTGAGAAATACAAGATGATACTTGGCATGAATGGCTTCAAAACAGTTTTTGTTTATAGGAATGAATGCTATTTTTTAAAAAAAGTCAGCTTAGTGATCCTAGAAATACATAATAAAAAGTAGTTTGCAAAATTTGAATGAAATAATCTTAGTTTGTCTGTCAATTACAAATTAGGTTACAGCAACAATTGGATATTATATAATAGAAACTCATATATACATATATACATTGCATAAGTAGAATCAACATGACATAAATATTTCTCTTTATTAACACATTAATCCAAATGAAAATATTATACTATAGGTATTTCCATTGTACAGATTTTTAACGGTAAAATGCAAAGGAAGTTAAGTAATGTACCCACAGACACAACCATTAAGTATTATTGACTCTGTGATTCCAACCAGATTAGTTGCATCCACAAATCATGCTGATAAAACTCTAGTCCTATTTATATTTAATTTCAGCATATCAAAATATGCTAGTTATATAAAACAATAACATAGTTTTAATGCCTCATTTATTTTTCTTTTCTATCCAATATTGTTTAGCACAAATGACAGGTCAGAAATTAAAACCTTAGGTGTATTAATATTATAGAACATATATTGCTATTAAACTTTGGTAATTTTTTTTAACAGATTATTTCATCAAATTTCTTTGAAAACTTATATTTTCAATATATGTATATTGCTTGATGACCCTGATTCCATCAGTTCTATATTTCCAGTTCTACAAATTTTGGGATGCTGAAGTAATGTATACATTATATGTATATGAATATTCATATCTTTCTATTAATACCCCATTTTCTTTTAGATAAACTAAAATGTTGAAACATTCAGATTAATACTTACCAGGAGTCAAAGTGGGTCAAAAACTTCTAACAGCCTTATCCTTCTAGAATATTTTCAACCTTAAATTTTTCTTACAAATAAAAATGTAAACCATTAGAAGCCTGAATTTTCTGCAATATTATAATTGTTTCCATTATATTAGAGAAATTTAATTTTAAAATTAGTTTTAATTTCAAAGTAGATAAATCAACCAAAAATTTTGTTCAGGTCCCAGTCAAAGAGTAATTTACCTAGAAATGATGTCTCACCAGGGAGCTATGGTGAACACCAACAAGGAAAGCATCCCTTGCCTTTCACCTTAACAATGCAATGGCAACTCTTATTTTAAGGATTGCTATAATGCAATATTTGGTCATCTTTGGGACTAATTTCCAAGGAAGATTTCTTGGCATGGTGCCAAGGATTAAAGTTCAAGGACTAATGCATGCATGTTAATTTGAAACAAAGAGTTGCTTTCCCTTTAATAGTAATATAATGTTGAGCAGTATTTTTGGTATTATTTTGTGATAGTCTATTTTATGACTGGGTAAAATAATGATATTTCTAGAGAAAAGTTAATTAATCTCTGACTGATAGGGCAGATCATTGACTACCAAGAATGGAATAATACCTTTCTCAGAATAAAATATTTTTATATTGAAAAGTGGGACACTATCATAGGATTAAACATTATTCATTACACACGAATTATTTTGCAAGAAATTCAAAAGAAGAAATGAAAATTATTTATAAATGTTGTTATTCTTTAGATATATTTTAATCCAAGTATTCTCCTTTGTGCATATAAAGCTTATGTATATATATTTGTATTTATGTATTTGTATAATTTTATCCCACCAAACATCCCACTTTTAGTATTAAATATTTATAATACATTTTGACTTATGTTAAAATAGACTTTTGTGAAACCCACATTTTCATATATTTTGCATTGACTGGTGCAGCATACCTAACTTCTTTCTAGGAGTGTGCAACAGTTGATGAATGGGAATTTTTTAGGTATCACAAGGAAAACATGGTGTAGTTTCTCTAATCAGTTTTGGGAGTATCAACCAATTCATAAACACATCATAGATATTGTGTTTAGCCACACCAATATTTGTGCAACTTGTTTTATAATTTTATTGTATTGCCTTTTATTATATTAAAAGAAATATGAGAGAAGAAAGTAAAAATCATTGCTGAGATGAGTAAGATTTTATAATTATATTAATGGCCAAAACTTACTTCCCCTGTATACAACTAAGTGAAATCCATTCTTGTGAATATTTCACTAATAAATGACAGTAAAATCAATGTTCATGTAGATTTAGAAGCAACTCCTACGAGAAAATGTTTATATTGCTGAATTTCAGGAGAGAATATGAAGGTTTGGATCAAGGAATTACAAAGCCAATATATTATACATTTGATGAAATTTTGAATTGCAATTATTCAATTCATAAAAAGTACAGTGAGACTAAAAAAATTTTAATGGGAACAGATTAATCGCTATAGGCATGTTAGAGAGCATGTCTCTGGCTTCCCTTCTATTACCCAGTGGCAGCCTGAATGCCTAATTCAGGAGTCCCATTTCCCTCTTGCTCTCCTCAGAACTTACCCTGCAGTTAGAAACACATTGCAGACAGTTAAAGAAGTGTGAGAAACAATCAATTCAAAGCCACCTAAGTCAAAAGATTCCTGGTTTTAACACCTACAATAAAGCACCCTAAAGGGGGAAATTTCTATTTCACAGAGATGAGGGAGGCATTCCATTTGCAACAAACAGGGCTATTTCTAAGGCCCAGAAGGAAGACCAGAAGAAGACAGACTCTGAAAAAGAAAGGGCTCCACACTTCTGCCTCAGGCTGATCTTGATAGTAGAGTAGCAACCAAAACAGAACAAATCTTCAAAAGACAGTGAAAAGTGTTTTATGCTTTGATTTTCTTTTTAGTGATCATATATCACTCAATGATATATTTGGCATAAAATCAGCTGAATATAAACTTAAGAATAAGATAACTTATAGACTAAATCACATACTTACAACATTAAAATATTAAAATTTACATTGTGTAAAAAAAGCTTACAAGACAAACAAAGATGCAAGAAATCACGGCCATTCAAAGGAATAGGATAAAATATCATGTCATCAAAGAATATCAGATGTTGGATATACAGAAGAAAGAATCAGATAAATTGAAGATATCACATTTAAAATTATTCTCGTTGAAGAGTAGGAATAAAAAAGATGAAAAAAAGTGAACATGTAGGACAACTTCAAGAATAAAAATATAGCCATGACAGGAGACCTAGAAGAAAAAAATAAAGGGGCAGGGGGAATAGTCAAAGAAATAATGTCAGAAAACTTCTCTAATTTAATGAAATACTTACAAGCACATTCAAAAAGACCAGGAAAAACAAATAGGATAAACTTGTTTACTGCCCAGACAGTAAAACTGCAGAATGAAGGGCAAGGAAAGAATTATGAAAGCTGCAAGAGAAAAGCAACATGTTATGTAAAAGGCAGTCACAATAAAAATTAAATGTTGACTTCTCAGCAAAAACCATGGAAGCATGAGGGAGTGGGATGACATATTTAATTGCTGAAGGAAAAGAATTTCGACAGGGATTTTATATCTGGCAAGACTGTCTTAAAAATTAGGGAAAAATTAAGATATTCCCAGATAAATAAAAATTGAAGGAGTTCATCACTACCAGACTTGTCGTACAAGCAATGTTACAGGAAGTTCTTCAGAGTGGATTGAAACAGCATAAAAGAATAACAATTTCTGATAATGATAACCATATGGGTAATTATAAATACTTATATTGTGTTTTATATTTATGTAACTCCAATTTTTTATTTGAACAGGTTCTGGAAAGCATGTGCTTAAAAAATAATGGCAAGGGAAGTGGCTGTGGCTCAATTGGTTGGGCTCCTGTTTACCATATGGGAGGCCCTGGATTTGATTCCCGGGTCCTCCTGTTGAAGGCAAGCCTGCCCATGCAGCGCGGTGGGCTGGCACAGAAAGATGACACAAGAAAAGGGAGACAAGCAGATACAGAAAAATGCAAAGCAAATGGACACAGCGAGCACAAGCAGCAAGAGGGGAATAAATAAATAAATAAAAATAATCTTTATTTTAAAAATAATGGCAATTCTAAGGTTTAGGATATTTGTGTAAAAATTAATACCTAACATGT
>JAQZBX010011218.1:8404-43183 GCA_029593785.1 Cabassous unicinctus | reverse complement strand
TCTCTGTGGGAGAGGTGAGTGGTGTGTGGATGTTGATTATTGGATTTAACTTGTTTGTTGGATTCAGAATTTCCTAGATCTTTAAGTTGATATTTTTCTCCAAAATTTATAAAATATCAGCCATTTTTAGTCAATGTTTTTGAACCCTGTAGGGAGCTGTTCTTGTTTATTTGAACAGTGTTGCTGTTACTGTTGTTTTTCTCTTATCTCCTCAGTTTGAAAATCAATTATTCATCTGGTTTCAAGTTTACTGATGTAGCTTATATGGCTTTGCATTTTCCCCACAATCCTTCTAGTTATCTCACCTGCTAGTCACAGCAGCATTTCATTTCTTAAGTTATACAGTAAGCCTTGAGAAATAACTGTTTTTGAGCTCATGACTGATACAAGCATACTTGTATGCTTGGAATTCTCTCCCAAGAAATCTAAGACTAATCTGCTCTGTGAACTGCTTGACCACCTTCATATTAATAGATCCCTTACATAATTATTGTGTAGATGTAAAGTAACTCTAGCCCAACTAACAATTATTGTATATACTAGTTTTATATAGTTAATGTAAAGGGTAATTTCAGCTCTACTGGCAATCATTGTAAATGCTAGTTTCATATAGTTAATATGAAAAAATAACTTTTGTGCTACTGAGAAACATTGTGAATTTCTGTTCCTTTATTATTTGGCCTGAGCATTGCATTTCTTATCTAGCTCCTTCATCCACAGGAAGAAATGTAGTATAAAAAACCCCTCTTGGTTCATGGGAACTGTACTGAAGTCTTGGAAGCACCACATTCTCTGACCACTGTCACAGATGAGGACATATGCCACTAACATGCTTGGGTGTACCACTGTGTGAAGATCTTCCCCATATAAGCCTCCTATTAAACACCCTTTGCTTGCCATGGACTAGTATTATTCTTCCTTTGGCCTGACACATCCCTCTCATTTTGGTGGGAAGCTGTAATTTTACACAGCTCCTTGCTATACCCCAAAAAATTGATATTCACTTCAATAGCTGCCAATTTGCTCTTGAGTCATTCTGGCAAAATTTTTATCATATTTTATATTTTCCTTTCTAGAATTTCTATTTAGTTCATTTTATTTTAATCTGCTTTTTTCTGCTGTGATTTCACATATATATTTCCTCATTAGGATCTTCTATTCCTTAATTCTTTAAACATATGTTGAATATTGTTTCAATGTACTTGGATGCTAATTCAAATTTTAGGTTCATCTTGAAATCACTTCCTATTAACTTTTCTTTTCATTATTATGCTTCAGATTTTTTTTTTGCTTTGTCTTATGTTTGTTAATTTTCATATAATATACTGTATTTGTGAATGATATATTGTAGGGAGTCTTGATTGCATTGTCTTCCTATAAGGGGTATTGAGTTTTCTTCTCCCAGGTAATAAATTCCTGTCAAAACCTTTACAATCTCTCATGATTTATGTTATTCTTCATTAAGGAAGCTCTATTTCATTTTATCCTCAATCTTAGGTATGGTATTTACTACAGGACATTATCCTTACTTTAGTATGTGGCCATTTATTTTCTTTTGACTTAACTTCATGCCCGAGTTTATCAGTGATTTTCGTCATACTGTCTAGGCCATAAATCAAGCTTCTCTCTGTCAGTTGTGACTGCTAGTATTTATATACAGCTCTCACCCCTGTAGCAGTCTCTCCTAGCCTACTGGTTCTTTTTTTTGCACTTATACAACTCAGACTTCAGCTCAGGACCTACAGAAAATCCCATTACTGATATTTGGACATCTCCTTTTGATACCCTATCATTAATGTCCCACATCTTCATCTGGTAGAATTTGCAATCTCTTCCTTTTTATATATTCGAGACCTTTATACTCTGCTTGTTCTCTGTATCTGCCTGGTGAGCAAGCTGTACAGAAAAACAGGGTAGTCAGGAGGCCCTTCTCATATACTTCAATTAACTCATTGATAACTGAACTGTTATATGTGTTTCCAATGATTGCAAACAGTTTTCATCTGCATTTTCTTCAGGTATAGAGTTGTTTGTGGAGGCAGGAGAATTCTTCTACCACTTATAAGGAAATGGCAGAAGTCACAACCTAACCAAAGATCTTAAATATCTACTGATGTCAAAAATGATAGAGTTAGATCCTCTAGCTGATTTTATCATTGAATTTTCTGTTTAATATTTCCTTTAATCATCTGAGTGATTATTTATCTTATATGCAGTGCCATGTGCTGTTCATATTGCCATCCATTGTATAAACATTCTATAGCTAAATATTTTATTACTTCTTTGACTCAGAAAAATTTAAGAAGACATTTTTAGTTTTATTTATTTTTAATTTTCAAAATAAAGTTCCTTCTGTTTTTATATTTTGAATTTTAATTTAAAAATGATTGTAGTTTTTTCAGGTGAAGTATTTCTTATAGGTTAAACTTTGAAAATTTATTGAAATTTATGGATTATGTGTGATAATTTTTAATAAAGGACTCCCGTGCTGGGAAAGAAAGTTTCAAATGTTGCTATACAAATGTGAAATTATTAAATATATTAATAAATTTGTGGGAGGTGTTGCATTGCTTGAGTATTTAGATATTTGATGTGTATTGTTCATTATGCCACTCATTTTATTCATTTTTTCAGTAAATATTTTATGAATATTTACTATGTACCAGATATTGCACATGCAGTATAGCAAATAATAAAAGATATTTGTCCTCTTGTGCCCCATATTCTATCTTGGAGATACATAGAAATATACAGACATAAGTGATATGCCATGCTAGGATTTGAAAATTAATATTTAAAAAATGAAAACATAAGACAGACTATGTGGTGAGAGATTTGGGAGCAAGGGCATAACAAAGCAAAAGGAAATAATGCAGTCAGGAAAGACTCAAAACAATTTTGGCATTTTATCAAAGATTTGAAGAGGGAGAGTAAGGAGGAGAGTGTTAGAAGCAAGGGGATCACCAGTGCAAAGGCCCTGTGTTCATAGTGAGCCATTGGAATAAACCATGAGGAGATCAGTCTAACAAGAATGACATTCTATTGTGTGGGGTGTGGGTAGTAATCAACTAAGGCCATGTATACAGATGATGATAACTAATATGAAGGAAAACTAAGTGGAGGGGGCCCCATGGAGGGAGTAAGGCTTTCTGTCTTAAAAAAAATAAGTCATAGAAATCTCATTAAGAATAAGATCACATTTGAACAATCTGAAAGTAGTTAAGCAGAAAGTCATACAAATATCTGGAGGAAGTGAGTCTCAGACAAATGGAATACAAGAAACAATGATCCGTAATATAATTTAATTGTGTCTTTTTATCTCAATGCATAGATTAATTAATGTCATTTTATTTATCTTAATTTAAGTTGTGAGTAAACAAAGCAATCATGCATACTTATCAGGATGCCCATAAATTGCCTGACCACCAACACTTTACATTGTTGTGACACATTTGATACAAATGATGAAAAAATATCATCATAATAATACTGCTATTTAAAGTCCATAGTTTATATTTGGTGTAGTTTCCCCACAAGCAATCCTATTAACACAATGTATTAGTATTGAATAGTTATTATAGTTCACAAGAGAATGTTTTCATATTTGTACTGTTAACCACAGACCATCTTTCACCACTTGGCTCCCTGTGTTATATAACTCCTTGCCTTACACAATCCATTCACAGTATACATTCAGTGGCTCTCAGTCTCATCTCAGAGTTGTGCTGTCATCAGCTCAGTCCATTTCAGAACATTTTCATTACTCCAAAAAGAAAAACCTCTATCCCCTCATAACCCCCATTATTGACTCTTTGCATTGATATAGTACCTTCTTTGCCATTGCTGTAAAAATATTTAAACAATTAGTTATATTTTCCCATGTATCCCCATATACTTAACACCATGTAATAGAGGAACATTCTTGTATTTGTACCATTAACCACAATCATCATCCACCATGGAAATCACTATATTATACAGTCCCTAGAGTATCCTCCATTTTTCTTTCAACTGACATTCAACTCCCTAGACAATCCCCCTCAGCAACAATCACATAAATAAGCAGTGTTCATTAAACTCACTGTAATGTGCCACCATCAATTCTAACCATCTTCCCACTTTCGTAATCTCCCCTACTTAAACATTCTGCATACTTTCAGCATCATATTCCCATTTTCCACCCACGTTCTATCTCCTATTAACCTATATTCAATAGTTTTAATCCATGAGTTTACTCATTTATTTAGTTCATATTAGTGAGGCCATACAATATTTGTCCTTTTCTGTCTGGCTTATTTCACAAAACATAATGGCTACAAAGCTCATCTATGTTGTCATATGAATCTCAAGTTCATTTTTTTTATAAATTAATAGCATTCCATCATACACATATGCTACATTTTTAAATCCATTCATCAGTTGATGGATTGTTTCCTTCCTTTAGCAATTATGAATAATGCTCCTATGAACATCAGTATACAAAAGTCTTTTCATATTTTTGCATTCAGTTCTTCTGAATAAAGTCTTAGTAGTGGGATTGCCAGATCATATGGCAATTCTGTATTTAGCTATTTGAAGAACCACCAAACTCCTTCACAGAAGCAGTACAATTTTACATTTCCATAAATGGTGACAAAATGTTCTCATTTCTCCACAGCCTCTCTAAAACTTATAGTTTTCCACCTTTTTAATAATGGCCATTTTGTTAAGCATGAAATAATACCTTATTGTAGTATTGAACTTCATTTAACTAGCAGTAATGTTGATTATTCTGCATGTGCATTTGGTCCATTTGTATATCTCTTTGGAAAAATTTCTGTTCAAGCATTTTGCCCATTTTTCAATTGGGTTGCTCATCTTTTTATCATTGAGTTATATCATCTCTTTATGTAACATGGGATCAAACCCTTATCAGATATGTCATTTCCAATAATTTTCTCTCAATGAGTATATTGCCCTTCCTCCTTCTTAACAAAGTCATTCGAAGCACGAAAGTGTTTAATTTTGAAGAAGTCCCATTTAGTTATTTTTTTCACTTATTGCTTGTACTTTGGGTGTAAGGTCCAATAAACTATCAAATATTACAACATCTTAAAGATGTTTCCTGATATATTCTTCCAGGAGTTTTAAAGTTGTGGCTTTTATATTTAGGCTTAGATCCATTTTCATTTAATTTTTTGTATAAGGTGTGAGATAGGGGTACTTCTTGTTTCTTTTAGTCATGGATATCCAGTTCACCCAGCACCATTTGCTGAATAGTCTGTTCTGACACAGCTGGGTGGGTTTGATAACTTTGTCAAAAATCACTTGACCGTAGATATGGGAGTCCATTTCTGGGTTCTCAATTCAGATCCATTCATCAATAAATCTATCTTTATTACAACACCATGCTGTTTTTACCATTGTAGCTAAAGAATATGCTTTAAATTAGGAGGTGACAGTCTTCAAACAATGTTCTTTTTTAAGACATTTGGCTATTAAGGGCCCCTTATGCTCCAAATAAATTTGATAATTGGCTTTTCTGTCTCTGTTAAAATGACTGTTGGAATTTTTACCGGGATTCAGTTGAATATGTGAAACACTTTGTGTGGAATTGACATCTTAACGATATTTACTCTTCCAGTCCTTCAACACAGTATGTCCTTCCATTTATTTAGATCTTCTGTTTTTTTATTAGCAATGTTTTTTAGTTTTCTGAATACAGCTCCTTTATGACCTTGGTTAAGTTAATTATTAAATAGTTGAATCTTTTAGTGGCTATGGAAAGGGAATTTTGTTTCCTGAGTTCCTCCTCACACTTCTCATTAATGGAGTGTAGAATCACTATTGATTTTTGCATATGAATCTTTTATCCCACCACTTTGCCAAACTCTTCATTTAATTTCTAATAGCTTGTTTGTGATTTTTTGAGATGTTCTAGGTATAGGATCATATCATCAACAAATAGTGAAAATTTTACTTCTTCCTTTCCTATTTGGGTTCCTTTTATTTCTTTTTCTTGCTTAATTGCTATAGGTGGAACATCTAGCAAAATACTGAATAACAGTGGTGAAAGTGAGCATCCTTGTCTCTTCCCAGATCTCAGTGGGAAAGCTTACCTTCTTTCACTATTGAAATATCTAATATTATGTAAAAAATCATAAATTCATAAAAATAATAAAGTCACACAAAAAGAGAATATTCAAATGAGTTATCAAGGAAAGCAGATATTAGGCTGAAATCTATGAACAGGAAATCAATAAATGAAACAAAACAATTTAGAAAAATCAATCTAGCTATTGTAATGTATGAAATATTTTGAATGACTATAAAGCAATAAAATGCTTTGTTTTTTCATTTAAATATACAGAAGTAAATGAAAATGGACTCAACTTGGAACACTAAAAATATATATGAAATAGACAGCAGGGAAAGAATTGAGGAGAATCAAAACTAAGATGTGAAAAGTCCAAACAGTAAAAATGGAAGAAGAAAATCCTGTGGTACCAGTAGTTCCTTTAATTATCTATGGGCTAAACTCTAGTCATAATGTAAATATTTGCACAATAAATTGTACAGTGGTAAGTTGGAAGATGGCATCAGACTACGTGGGCACTCACTATCTCTCTCACAGAGGATAGCTGATTGGGGACAGCATCGTGCCTGAGTGGTCTTTCCTGGGACCCCATGGAACAAGAACCTTAGGGACATCGATCTGGAGGGAGTTGGACAGTGAGGTAGATTGCTCAACATAAAATCATGAGTTTTTCCCAGCTGGAAATCATAGACATGGATGCTAAGCCCCACCCTCAGGGCAAAGGGAAATGGCAAGTCCTATCTCCCACCAGCAACCCGGTGAATGGGATCATTCTCCAAGAGCAGGAGGGTTTTGGCAGAGGCTGGAGAGGGATTTCCTTTCGGTGGGTTTGCCTGCATGGACTCCCTTGCAGCTTTGGGGAGCTAACCAGCCAGCTTGAAGTGGTGCCAGGCTGAAGGGAGAGGTGAATCTTCTGAGGAAGCTTGATTTATTTAACCACCCTGTGATACAGAGGCTTGGCTCAGGAGGGGGCAGAGTCAGCCAGTTTTATATTTCTTCATTGAAGTGTATCAGAATTTCAGCTCCCCTGGTGGGGGGGTCAGGCAGTGGGAAGTGTTTGATAAGTTTCCATGAGCCTATTTACGGTCCCCTCAGTGGAGGAGGTGGTCTAGAAGAGGCCTTCTTTTGGGTCCTTTATTTCTCCAAAAAAAATAAAAGGTTACTTTAAAAAAATCAACTTAGTTTAATTGCTAAAATCTGCTTCAAAACCTGCAGATAGAAGCATGCAGTGTAATTGATTGATGAACACAGGCAGGCTGAGAGCCTCCACAAGGGCCCAAGAAGGAACGCTTTTCTTCCGTAGCTTTGTTTGACTGCTTGCTTGTGTGTTTGTTTGGTTTTACTGTGTTTATTTGTTTGTTTCTTGCTTTTCTTTCCTCTTTCCTCCCACCACCTTTTTTAAATTAGGTGCTGATAGCTTGTTTCTTCTTTGCTCTGCTTCTTATTCCTTGATTTCACATTCGCTGTATATATTGATTTTGTCTACCAACGCTGTCTCTTTTCCTTCCTTCATCTTTCTGTCTTCTGCTTTCTGTTGTGGTTCTTAAATTCCACCTTTTTTCATTAGTCCTCAACTTCATGGGGGTTGATTTCTAAATTGTCTAGTCTGTTTTATTTTTTTAATTATTAATAACTTTTTCCTTTCAGGCTATTCTTTACTTTTTCTCACTCTCCTCATCCTTCTGGCCTTTAAAATCATTCTATATATATTTTTTAATTTGGTTTCCCATTCCATTGTAGGTATTCCACTTCCCCCCCCCATTACTCTACACTGCCTACATGAGTTAAATATTCATTTTACTAAGTCTTATATAGCCCCTCTTCTAACTTTTAACAATGTTTCTATTATGCTTTTTTCTTTCTTACCTCTTTCAATTCCACTGACCCTAATATTTTTCCTTCAAGGGAACATAGAAAACAGCAAGGGAATAGAACAAGAAGAACAAAGTGTCAAAGAGAAAACTTAATACATACACAGAACAACCAGCTAAATAAAATTCTAGAGCAGAGAGAGAAGCTAATCAACAGAATAAACCCATCAAGATAAAATGATGACCAGAGGGCAACAAAAAATTACAAACCATATTGAGAAACAGGGAGACATGGACCAGTCCAATGAACAAACTAAAAACCAGGAAAAGATGCAAAACATTGAACAACTAATCAAAACTATATGAACAAATATAATGGACCAACTTAATGAAGTGGAGGAAGAGATAAAGGATATTAAGAAGACACTGGGAGAATATACTGAAGAAATGGTAAACATACATAAAAAGATAATGGATATGATGGTGTTGAATGGCACAATCCAAGAAATAAAAAAGATGCTGGGTTCACATAACAGCAGATTTGAACAGGAAGAAGAAAGAATTAGTGATGTGGAAGACAGTACATCTGAAATCAAACAGATAGTAGAACTGATAGATAAAAAGATAGAAAAAATCCAGCAGGGACTTAGGAATTTAACTGACAACACAAAATGTACAAACATATGCATTATAGGCATCCCAGAAGGTGAAGAGAAGGGAAAGGGTATAGAAGGAGTGTTGAAGGAAATAATGGCTGAAAACTTCCGAACCCTATTGAGGGAGATGGATGTACATGTCGAGGAAGCACAGCTCACACCAAACAGTTTAAATCCCAACAGGTCTACTCCAAGACATATAATTATCAAAATGTCCAATGCTCAACAAAGAGAAAATACTCAAGGCAGCAGGAGAAAAGAGAACCATCACATACAAGGGAAGCACAATAAAAGAAAGTGCTGATTTCTCATCTGAAACCATGGAGGCAAGAAGACAATGATATACATAGTCTAGGTACTAAAAGAATAAAATTTCCATCCACGAATTCTCTATCCAGCAAAGCTGGCATTCGAAAATGATGAACAGTTCAAAATATTCACAGGTAAACAGAAATTAAGAGAGTATGCCAATAAGAAACCTGCACTTCAAGAAACACCAAAGGAAGTTCTACAGATTGAAAGGAAAAAACAGGAGTGAGATAGTTGGAGGAGAGTGTAAGAACAATTAAAGGGACAAAAAGAAATAAAAACAACATATTATATACATATACCCAAAGAAAATATGGCTGACGTAAGAAATACCTTGAGAGCAATAACACTGAATGTTAAACTCACGAGTCAGGAGACACAGATTGGCAGAATGGATAAGGAAATATGATCTACCTATATACTGTCTAAAAGAAACCCACCTTAGACCCAGGGATTCAAGGAGGCTGAAAGTGAATGGATGGAAAACAATTTTACATGCAAACAACAAATAGAAAAGGGCAGGAGTAGCTATCCTAATATTGGACAAAATAGACTTTAAATGCAAAACTATTGTAAGAGACAAAGATTGACACTATATATTGGTAAAAGGGGTAATCTTTCAAGAAGAGAGATCAAAACATTTATGCACCTAAACAGGGTGCCTCAAAACACATGAGGCAAACACAAGAAAAACTAAGTTGAGAAATAAAAGCCTCTACAATTATAGTGGAGGACTTTAATACACCATTATCACCATTAGACAGAACATCTCGAGAGAGAATTAATAAAAAAACAAAGACTCCAAATAATACATTAGATGACCTGTACATAATAGACATATACAAAATGCTACACCCAAATACATCGGGCTCTACATTCTTCTTGAGTGAAAATGGATCATATTCCAAGATAGACCACATGCTAGGCCACAGAACAACTTCAATGAATTCAGAAATATTGAGATTATACAAAGTAATTTCTCTGACCACAATGGAAAAATTTCAAAATCAGTAAAGTACAAAGAATCAGATTAGGCACAAAGATATGGAAGTTAACACACTCTTAGACAAAGTGGGTCAAGGAGGAAATCTCAAAAGAAATCAGTAACTACCTTGAAATGAATGAAAATGAGAACACAAGATAGCAAAACCTATGGGATGCAACCAAAGCTGTACTGAGGGGGAAATTCATAGCCATAAATGCATATATTTAAAAAGAAGAAAGAGCTAAAATTGAAGACCTAACTGCACACCTGAAGGAATTGGAAAAACAAAATCAAACTAACCCAAAAGGAAGTAGAAAGAAGGAAATAACGAAATTAGAGCAGAACAAAATGAAATAGAAAATAAGAAAGTGCCAGAGGAAATAAACGAAACCAAAAGCTGGTTCTTTGAGAAAATCAATAAAACTGACAAACCCTTAGGCAGACTAACAAAGAAAAAGAGAGAGCAGTTGCAAATACACAAAAGAAGGAATGAGGAAGGTGATATCATTACTGAACCCACAGAAATGAAGAATATCATAAGAGGATTCTTTGAAAAATTATATGCCAACAAGAATGATAATTTAGACAAATTTATAGAAACTCACAAGCAGCCTACATTGAGGGAGGAAGAATTTGATGAACTCAACAGTCCAATTAAAAGTAATGAGATAGACTTGGTCATCAAAAACCTCCCAAATAGAAGAGCCTAGGACCAGATGGCTTCACAGCTAAATTCTCCAAACATTCCAGAAAGAGATACCACCAATCCTGCTTAAGCTCTTCCAAAAAATAGATGTAGAAGGAATATTGCCTAACTCATTCTATGGTGCCAACATTACCCTAATACCAAAGCCAAACAAAGATGCCACAAGAAAGGAAAATTACGGACCAATTTCTCTAATAGGCCTAGATGCTAAAATCCTTAACAAAATACTTGTTAATCACATTCAACAACATATCAAAACAATTATACATCTTGACCAACTGGGTTTCATCCCGGGTATGAAATGATGGTCCAACATAAGAAAATCAATCAATGTAATACACCACATAAACAGATTGAAAGAAAAAAATCACATGATCATCTCTATAGATGAAGAAAAAGCATTTGACAAAATACAGCACACTTTCATGATAAAAACACTGCAGAAGATAGGAATAGAAGGAAATTTTCTGAACATGATAAAGGGTATATATGAGAAACCCAAAGATAAGATCATCTTCAATGGTGAAATCCTAAAAGCCTTCCCTCTTAGATCGGGAACAAGACAAGAATGCCCTCTATCACCATTCCTATTTAACATTGTCTTAGAAGTACTTGCTCGAGCACTGAGGCAAGAAACAGAAATAAAAGGCATCCAAATTGGAAAAGAAGGAGTAAAAATTTCATTATTTGCAGATGACATGATCCTATACATAGAAAGCACTGAGAAATCTACAACTATGATTCTAGAACTTATAAAGGAGTTCAGTAACATCACAGGCTATAAGATCAATGCTCAAAAATCAGTGACATTTCTGGACACCACTAATGAGCAATCTGAAGAGAAAATTTTTAAAAAAATACCATTTACAATCATAACTAAAGGAATCAAATACCTAAGAATAAATTTAACTAAAGATGTAAAAGACTTATAGAGAGAAAACTACACAACATTGTTAAAGGAAATCAAAGAAGACTTAAATAAATGGAAGAATATTCCCTGATCATGGATAGGAAGACTTAACATCATCAAGATATCTATCCTACCCAAACCAATTTACAGATTTAATGCAATGCCAATAAAATCAACTCTGTTTCTTTTAGGAACTGGAAAAACTAACTACAAAATTTATTTGGAAGGGTAAGAGGCCCTGAATCGCCAAAGACATATTGAAAAAGAAAAACGAAGTTGGAGGTATCACACTACCTGACTTTAAAACATACCACAAAGCTACAGTGCTCAAAACTGCATGGTATTGGCACAAGGATAGACATACTGAGCTATGGAACTGAATTGAGAATTCAGTGATATAGATACTCACATATACAGTCATCTGATATTTGACAAGGCCACCAAGTCCACTGTTATGGGAGAGAATGGCCTCTTCAACAAGTGGTGTTTGGAGAACTGAATATCCATATCCAAAAGAATGAGAGAGGAACATCATCTCACAACTTATGTAAAAATTAACTCAAAGATCTAAATATAAAGGCCAAGAGCATAAAGACTTTGTAAGATAATGTAGGAAAGTATCTACAGGACCATCTAATAGGAAACGGTTCCATGAACTTCACACTCAAAGCATAGCAGCAAAAGAAAAAATAGATAAATAGGATCTCCTCAAAATTAAAAAATTTTCAACTCAAAGGACATTATCAAGAAAATAAAAAGGCAGCCTACCCAATGGGAGAAAATATTTGGCAACCATAAAGCTGATAGGAGCCTACTATCCCACATATATAAAGAAATCCTACACCTGGGAAATAAAAAGACAAACAACCCATTTAAAAAATGGGCAAATGACCTGAATAGGACACTTCTCCAAGGAAGAAGTACAAATGGCTAAAAAGCACATGAAAAAATGCTCGACATTGCTAGCTATTAGGGAAATGCGAATCAAAACTACAGTAAGATACCATCTTACACCGATTAGAATGACAGCTATTAAAAAAACAGCAGACTATAAGTGTTGGAGAGGATGTGGAGGAATGGGAACCCTCATCCACTGCTGCTGGGATTGTGGAATGTCCAGCCACTGTGGAGGACAGTTTGACAGTTCCTCAAAAAACTAACTATAATTTAAATTCTTGGACTTTTATATGAATAAAATTGTGACATAGCACTATGAACAAAAAAATTTCAAATGTGGTTAAAAGGGGAAATTTTAGGTGGTATATATACTACTAGAATTAAAAAATTGGGAAGGTTCAACACTAACACTGAACCCTAATGGACTATAATTAATAACACAATTAAAATAATATCCCCACACTAATTACCACACTAATGCAAGGTATTATTAAAAGGGAGTTCATTGGAACTCTGCGCCTTATGCATAATTTTTCTCTAAAGTTTCAACTTCCTTTATAAAAATGAATAAATAAATATAAATTTATATAATATAAGCAAGCAAGTGAGCTTTGGGGAATTCTCACTAAAAAAAAAAATAATTCAGACCACATTTTACGTAAACTAAGGTATACATTGATATGAAAGGGGGAAGATTGGAAATGCAAAGTCTTGTGTTTTTAATAACAACATCTCATTGCTCACAAGAATATATAATAAGTTAGGGTAGTCTTAATTTAAATAAAAATTAAGCATTTCCTGAGCACAATATTTTCTACAAAATTATAAATTCAATTGACCATCTTTACCAACAGATATTAACAGGATATATTTTCTAAATCACAAAAATGTATATTAATGAAAACAAGACTAGTACAATTAATAAAAAGACCAAAAAATGTAGAGCCTAAAATATGAGAATAGTCACAATGCATGTACAGGATGAGAGATTAGTTTAAAAACATATTATTAAAATATAAATGCAAATAAGTCATAATGAAGTCCTTTATATGGTATATATGCTAAGCCACTATTTTCACATAAATTAAGATTAGAAAGGAAAATAACACAGATTTTAAATATTTGAATAAATTAATTGGAAGTTATGAACCAAGGAAGAGTTCTTAAACATTATCATGACTAAAACAGAGGTTGAACTTTATTATAACGAAATATTTGGAAAATGGGAATAATATATTGTTATGTAAACTTTGGAATGCAGAGAAAATTAAATCTGCAATCACAGATTTAGTGGAGGAATTTCTAAAGTAATTTTAGCATGTTTCCTGATGAAGATTTATGAGATGTTACAAAATTAGGATTTATTATGAATTCTTAGTTTTACATATCTTCTCCATTAAAATTTTAATCAAATAAGCCATGTTTTTGAGAATTTATTTATTTCAAATAACAAAACAAACCTGTAGAAATCAGGAGAAAATAAATGATTTGTTAAAAATTCATAATGAATTTAAATAAAGTTGTAATAATTAATGAAGCTTGTTCACAAAATACAAAATATTAGGGCTTTCAAATCATTAACAGATAGACCCATAAGAGATATTACTGCATACAAATTTATAAGCTGATGAAGTTACAAGAGCTCAGGTATTAAAACATTGCAAATGAGAATCTTGATCTCACCCATGTACCAAAGAAATATTAATCTCCCAACTTTAATTGACAAATTAATTACCAAACATTGTAAAGATAAGTATAAAATGAAAATAGCATAAAGTAATAGAAAAATAAATACTTGGTATATATATGTAATATAAATATATGTATATATAAATATTAGTCTACAAGACAATGAAAAATTATCAAAAATGGTAAGGATATTTCTAGTATCTATAATATTTTAAAATATTTCCAAAATTTTTTCAATGTTTACATACATTTTGTCTATAACTGAATTTTATCTATTTTACTTTGTTCCAGGACCAAATGTTTGAAGTGCTGTTTGCCTTTTAGAGCTGTTTGTTTATCAATAACATTAACCAAATTTAGACATGAAATATCAGTGAATGTTTTAATAGCAAAACATATTGTATATTCAAAATTTTGAAAGACTGAAATTATTATGGTGATAATGGCCATGATATCAGCTTTGGATTAAATTATTCACATTCATCATCTGATTTAATCTTTACAATAACTCTATGGACCTAGAATTATGTTTTTTCTTGTACAGTTAAAGAAACTGAGACTTAAATGTTCAGGGATTTACCAGTGGAAAGTCTGCAAAAACAGTGGAGGATCTAGAATCAAAACCTTGTAATGTCCAGTCCAAAACAAACATTTTTATCACTGTGCAATATTTTTTCTCTACAGAATAGTTGGAATGACCCCTGAAAGTATTATCCATAATAAAATTATCTGAAATTGGTACATAGAAGGGGATTTCTACGAAAGAGTTTCAAAGATGATGCCACATTTTTTTCATATTACTTGTCCTTAAAACACTTATATTTAGACCACAAGTATAACATATATATCATTACTTCCAATTACCATATAAAATTATAAAAGAATAGTCTTGGAAACATTCCATATAATATGCAATGAAGTAGAGGATGGTACAACAGAAATGCAAAGTAATTAAAGGTTGCTATTATTTTTAGAGAGAGACCAAGTAAAAATACTCCATAGGAAAGAAAGAAAAGAGGCCTTTGACTGATCGTCATCATTCTCATTTCAATTACCTGGAACCCTCTCTCTTCTGCATGACTCTAATTAGAGCATTTTTCACTTCGTTTTTCCTTAGACTATAAATAAGTAGATTCAGCATGGGAATCACCATAGTATAAAAGACAGAGGCCACTTGATCCTTTCCCAAGGAGTAAGACTTACTTGGTTTTAAATAAGTAAAAATTATAGTACCATAAAAGATGCAGACTCCCAAGAGGTGGGAGGCACAAGTAGAGAAGGCTTTGTGCTTTCCTGAAGTGGAATTAATTTTCAGGATGGTAGACAGAATAGATACATAGGACACAGAGACTGTGAAAAGAGACATGACTACAGTGGCACCAGCGAGAGTAAATATCATGATTTCAGTATCACTAGCGTAAGTGCAAGAAAGAGATAAAATTGGGGTTGTGTCACAGAAAAAGTAATGGATTACATTGAATTTTCAGAAATGAAAATTGTTCATACAAAGAACATTGACCAAGGAGTCAGTAAAGTCAATCATGTAGGAACCAGTGATGAGGGCATGACACAGTCTCTTGGACATAACAACATTGTAGTGGAGGGGATTGCAGATAGCTACATAGCTGTCATAGGTCATTGAAGAGAGGAGGAAACACTCAGTGCCACACAAGAAGACAAAAAAGTACAACTGGGTGAAGCAGCCCATGAATGAAATGAACTTGGTAGACGTGAGTAAGTTCTCTAAGGTTTTAGGTGTGATGACTGTTGAGTAACTGAGGTCAAGGAATGACAGGTGACTAATGAAAAAGTACATGGGGGTGTGTCTTAGTCAGACAAAAGTGGTGCTAATGTGAAATATCAAAAATGGGTTGGTCTTTATAAAGGGTATTTATTTGGGGTAGAAGTCCACAGATACCAGGCCATAAAGCATTAAGTTTCTTCTCTCACCACAGTCCATTGCCACGTGTTGGAGCTAGACAGCTGCTAACTTTTGCCAGGGTTAAGGCTTCAGGCTTCTTGGGTTCCTCTCTTCCTGGGGCTGCATTTCTCTCTAGGCTTAGCTCCTCTGTTTCCTCCACAAGTTCAGCTGTAGACTATCAGGTGGACAGCTCACTTCTCTTCTCCTGGGGCCTTCTCTCCAACATCCAAACTCCAACATCAAAATTGCTTCTCAAAAACTGCTCCCCCTGTCCTTTTCCTTTGCCATGTCTTTTATATTGGATTTCCCCACCCACCAAGGGGTGGGGCTCAATGCCCTACTGATGTGGCCCAGGCAACGCCCTAATCATAACTTAACCATGCCCAGATTAACAGATCAGTTTACAAGCATGAGCCAATTATATTTTTGGAATTCATAATTACATCAAATTTCCAAATGGCTACAGGGTGTGAAGCTGCAGATCCAGGTGAATTATCAGTGTCATCCCTGCATTCCCCAGCAAAGCAATCATGTATATCAGGAGAAATAACATAAAGAGGACCCGCTGGATCTCTTCAGAGTCTGTCAGTCCCATAAGGATGAATTCAGGCACATTTGTGTTATTCCTACTTCCCATCATGCCAAACTTTTGTAAACTGTTGATAAATCACAGATGATACTTGACATGAATGACTTCAAAAAATTTTTACTTGGTATGAATCATCTTGCAATTTTAAATATTAGTTTCATATTCCTATAAATACATAATAAATTTTAGTTTGCAAAATTTGACTGAAATTTTGCTACTTTGAATGCCAAATAAAATTAGATATGAATCATCATTGGGATGTTATATAGTTATAATTCACATATACTAAATAATTAGAGTGAAATTGAACTGTTATAAATGTTTCCCATTACTATGACATATATCAAGATGAGAAAATTATGTCATGGGTACTAATATTACACTCAATTTTAGTTGAGAAAAAGGGCACAAAATGTTGAGTAACTTATCCAGCAACAGAGCTATAAAGTATTGGTTCTAGCTTTCTACAAAATTAGTTGAAACTAGAGAAAATGCTTATCACATGGTATTCCCATTTAAAATTAATATCTGAAAAAAAGTACCAGATATGTAATAAATAATTATAGTTTTAATGCATCATTTACTGTTCTTTGGCATCACGTATTATTTAATAACAATGACAGATCAGAATTTAAACACTAGTCTACTGTAGTAAGTGTATTGATATTATAGACTACACATTCATATTAATTTTTAGAAGAGGTGAATTTTTAACTTGTTTATTTTAAATTAAATTTCTTCCAAATTTGAAATTAAAATATATGCACATTGCTGGTACTTTCTGATTCCACAAACTCTATTTTGCCATTTCCACAAATCCTGTCCTTACTTAGGTTCAACCTAAGTGACATGTATATACATTTGAGTATTCTAATAATAATCTATTTTTTAATCAAAACTAAAACAATTTAACTTTGACAGTAATACTTACCATGAGCCAAAGGTGAAAAATTTTCTTCCAGCATTAACTGTCTAAAACACACATTTTTCTCAGAAATAGAATATGTAAACCATTGAAGGATCCAAAAATTACTTTGATATATTAGTTTTCTTTGAGATAAGTTATATCAAAATTTTTGCACATGCATTTTCATTTTATTCTGATGTAAAATAAAATAACCCCCAAATTTTCTTCAGATCCTGGTCAAATGGAAAGTTGCCTGAATATTATATCTTATAAGTATACCAAGGAGCTTCTGCAAACAAAACAGAGCGAAGTATCCCTTGCCTTTCCTCCTGATAATGCCACAGCGTCTCTTTGGTTGTGGATTGTGGAATGATAATGTAAGTAGTCTCTGGGACCAATTCCCAAGGCAGATAGCTTGGCATCTTGCCAAAGATTAATGTATTCATGTTAAGTTCGAACTAAAGAGTACTTTCTTTCTTAGAAGTCACTTAATTTTGACTACAATTTCTAAGTACTTTTTGTGGTGTTCTAATATTTGACTGGGTAATAGATATTAAGGTATTTTTTAGAGAAATAATTACTCTGTGGCTAAAAGGTCAGATCAGTAACCAATAGGATGCAAAAGCATATTATTCATCAAGATATGTTTTATTCCTTAAAAGTGTAACCCTATCAAGACAGTAAACATTGTTCATAATGAAAAAATGAGATTAGAGAAAAATTCAAAGAAGAAAATGAAAATCAGTCATAACTTGTTAATCTTGATATGTAATTTCTTCCAAATAATTTCCTTTGGGCATAGCTACATAGATATATATTTATGTGCTTACATAATTTTTATCAAGCTATATTTTCAATAACATCCAGATTTTATCATTAAAATTTGTAATACATCTGATCCTAAGTTATATTACACTTATGTAAAATGTGTAATTTCATGTATTTTGCATTGCCTGGTGGAGCTTAACTACCTTAACTTTTGCAGTGTGCACCAGCTGATGAAGGAGACTTTTAGAGGTATCACAAAGAAATCGTGGTGTAGTTTCTCCTTTCAGGTTTTGTAGTTTCAACTAAGTCATTAATGCAGCAGATGTATTGCTATATTCACCCACAAAAATGTTTTGTAACTTGTTTAATTATCTTTGCTTATATTTTATTAAAATAAGAAAGAAAAGGAGAAAGTAAATATAAACAATGAAATGACACACAATTTATAATTAGTGGTCTAGAACTTAATTCCTCTGTATATAATCAGGTGAAATGCTTTCTTTTGAATCTTGCAATAAGTAATGATATTGTAGATTTGGAAGTGACTCTTACAGGAAAAACTTTTTACACTCCCAAATGTCAGTAGAGAATTTGGTGATACAAATAAAAGAGTTAAAAATAATGTATTTTATATTTGATGAACTATTGGAGGTACAATTCAAGATTCATCAAAAATTTAGTGAAGCTGGGCTGCATTTAACAGAACATTAAAAAGCCAGCATCAATTTATTTCAAAATAAGTCACCATGAGTTTAAGTCAAATGAAAGATCTAATGGAGATTTTCCTGTCAATGCCAACTCAATAGGGTTGGCTTACAACTTGCAAAATCGCTATAAGCAAACTGTTATTACACAGCATTGAAATCAATTTTATAGTCATTGATTGGAATTTTGAATGATGCAAGTAAAAATTGCAGAAAGAATAATTTACAAAACTAATTTTTGTGCTGTATCTTTATTGCTGAAATTCCAATAGATCAAATCTAATTGTAACATAGTTTTAACAAAAGATCAAGACTGAGAAACAGAAAAGAAACATGTCTACTTAGTCTTTGATTTCAACACAATTAGCACTTTATCCCTGAAAATTCAGTGCCATTATTTATTTTAAAAATCTATTGCTACATTTAATTCTGTAATTTTTAAAATTTGTTTTGAAGCTCTATTAAGGATTTTTAAATCTTTCTGAATAATTGGCTCTACTGTTATTTTATACTGCCCTTTCAATCTCTGGATTATAGAGTTCTACTTTTTCTAATAGAACTACATTTTCACAAGAGTTTAGAATTTTATATGTTTGCATTTACAATTAAAATATTTGTATATCTTTTTACTTGTCACCAACTTCTTCTAGCCATCATATAGATGGATCTTATGTTTTAATTGAGTCAATTGTTCTGCCTTTTAGTTGGAAGATCTAGCTTACATATATTTAAAATAATTTTTGATAGAAGTTGCATGATTTTACACTCTCACCAATAGTGGACGGGTGTTCTTATTTCTCCACATCTTCTCCAGCACTTGATGTTTTATGTTCTTTAAGTAATGGCCATTCCTTGCGGTGTGAGATGATATCTCATTGTACTTTTAAAAAAATACATATTTTATTTTTTTAAAAGATACTTAGATTACATAAATGTTACATAAAATATGTAGGGGATTCCCATGTGCCCCACTTCTTACTCTTCCCACATTTTCCCACATTATCAACATGTTTTATCAGTGTAGTACATTCGTTACAATTGATGAACACATTTTGGATCATTGCCACTATGGATGGATTTTAGTTTACATTGTAGTTTACACTCTCTCGAGCACAATTTTGGAGGTTATGGCAAAATATATAATGGCCTGTATCTGTCATTGCAATGTCATTCAAGACAATTCTTAAGTCCTGAAAATGCCCCCATATTACACCTGTTTTTCTCTCTCCCTGCACTCAGAACTTCCAGTGGCCACTGCATCCACATTAATGATAAAGTTCTTACATTGCTAGAATCACAATAAGTCTATAGCAGAATACCACTAAGTCTACTTCAGTCCATAGTGCATTCCTCAGTCCTGAGGGTTCTGGGATGATGATGCCCACTCCACCTCCATTTGAGATGGGGCTTTGATCTCATAGGGCAGATGGATGATGAGACTCTCTTGCTTGCACGTGTAGACTCTATCAGTTCCATGGGATGATCACTGTTCATCATAATCTCCTTGTTAGTTGTCCTGGGTTAGTCCAATGAGCTGGAAAGTAGATGTTGCAGCTCTGTTGAGATACATTTTCATTTCCCTAAGAGCTAGTGATGTTGAACATATTTTAATATGTCTTTTGGTCATTTGGATTTCCACTTTGAAAAAAGGTCTATTTAATTCTTTAGCCCATTTTTAATGTGGTTGCTTGTCATTTTGACATTGTGTGATCTCTTTATATAACATGGAGATCAATCCCTTATCATATATATGCATTCCTAAGATTTTTTTTTTCTCTTGGTTAGGCTGCATTTTTACTTTCTTGAGAAAGTCATTTTAAGAACAAAAATATTTAATTTTTAGTTATTCCCATTTGTCTATTTTTTCTCTTGTTACTCATGCTTTGTGTGTAAGGCCCAAGAAAAAACCACCAACCACAAAATCTTGGAGAAGTTTCCCTATATTTTCTTCTAAGTGTTTTTTGATTCTTGTTTTTTATATTTAGGTCCTTGATCCCTTTTTAGGTCTGTATATACCCTTTTCCCAGGAGCATTTGTTGAGTAGACTGCTCTGACCCTGCAGAGTGCATTTGACAGACTTGGCAAAAATCACTTGACTAGAGAATGAATGTGGTTCATGCAGTTCAGTGCCTGCCTCCCTCATGGGAGTTCCCAGGTTTAGTTCCTGGTGCCTCCTGAAAAAACAGAAACCAACAACAAACAAAACAAATGAAAAACCAACTTAGGGTGGCTGATGTGCCTTGGTGGTTGAGCACCGCATTTCCACCTATGAGGTCCTAGGTTTAATCCCCGGCACCCAATACCTAAAAAAATTAAATAAAAAAAAAAACAAACATATTTTAACTAGATATACATGTCTTACTGAGAAACAAAAAAAACAAAATCACTTGACCATAGATATGAGGGTCTGTTCCTGAACTCTCAATTCAATTCCATTGCTCAATCTATCTTTATGCCATTACCATGCTGTTTTTACCACTGTAGCTAGATAAAATGGTTTAAAGTCTGAAAGGGAAAGTCCTCCAACATCATTGTTCTTTCTAAGATATTTTTGGCTATTTGGAGGTCGTTATCGTATCAGATAATATTGATAATTTGTTTTTAAAATTGTACAAAATATTATATTGGAACATTTATCAGGATTGTGCCAAATCTTTAGATCAGTTTCAGTAGAACTGACATCTTAATGATATACAGTCTTCCAACACATAAGCGTGGTATATCCTTCCATTTTCTTATATCACCAACAATTTCCTTTAGTAATATTTTATGCTTTTATGTACTTAGTTAAATTTGTTCCCAAATACTTGATTCTTTTACTCAATCCTGTAAATGGAATTTTTTTCTGACTTCCTCCTCAGATTGCTCATTAGTAGCATACAGAAGTCCTATTGATCTTTGCATATTAATATTGTATCCTACCACTTTGCTGAAATCAGCTATAAGTTCTAATAGTTTTGTTCTGGATTTTTGGGCTTTTCAAAGTATAGTATCATCTCATCAGTGAATAATGAAATATTTATTTCTTCCTTACATTTTTGGATGCCTTTTATTTCTTTTTCTTGTCTAGTTGCTATAGCTAGAACTTCTAGCACAATATTGAATAACAGTGGTGTCTGCAGACATGCTTTTCTTGTTCCTGATTTCAGTGGGAAAGCTTTAAGTATAATGTTAGCTATGGTGTTCTCAAATAAGCACTTTATCACATTGAAAAAGTTTCCTTCCTGTCTTTTCGGAGTGTTTTTTATCAGGAAAGGTTGTTGCAGTTTGTCAAATGACTTTTCTGCATCAATGAAATGATTATGTGACTTTTCATCTTCTATTTATTAACGTATTATATTACACTGATCAATTTTCTTATGTTGAACCATGCTTGCATATCTGGTATAAATCCCACTTGATTGTAATGTATAATTATTTTTATGGGTTTTTGGATTTGGTAGCAAGTACTATGTTGAGGATTTTGCATCCATATTCATCAAAGAAATTCTTCTGTAATTTTCTTTATTTCCTAATATCTTTATTTGACTCTGGTATTAGGATGATGTTAGCTCCATAGAATAAATTTGGTGGTGTTCCTTCCTGTTCAATTTATTGTAAGAATTTAAGCAAAATTGGCCTTACATCTTCTTTAAATAATCTGAGGAATTCACCAGTGAAGCAATCTGGTCATGGACTTTCCATTTTGGGGAGGTTTTTGATGTCTGTTTCAATTTCTTTACTCATGATTAGTTTCTTAAGGTCTTATATTTCTTCTAGTGTCTGTATGGTTTGTTTATATTTTTACAGAAATTTGTCCATTTCATCAATGTTTTCAAGTTTGTTGGTATAAAGTTGTTCATACTTTCTTCTTATAATATATTTTATTGCTTCTGGGCCAGTGGTAATGACACCTTTCACATTTCTAATTTTATTTATTTACATCTTCTTTCTTTCTTCTTTGTTAATATATCTAAGGGCTTACCAATTTTGTTCATCTTCTCAAAGAATCAATTTTAAGTTCTATTGATTCTCTCTATTGATTTTTTATTCTTTATTTCATTTATTTCTGCACTAATCATTATTATTATTTTTCTTTCTGCTTGCTTTGGGATTGGTTTATTGTTCTTTCTCTAATTCTTCCAGGTGTGCAAGTTATGTCTAGATTTTAGATTTTTCTTCTTTTTTTAATACAAGCAATGAGGGCTATAAATTTTCCTTTCAGCACTGCCTTTGCTGTGCTGTGTTCTTATTTTCAATTTGTTTTTAAGTATTCACCTATTTATCTTGTTATTTCTTTTTTAACTCCCTGATTATTTAAGAGTATATTCTTTAATAGCCATATATTTATGAATTTTTCATTTTTCTGCCTGTTACTAATTTCCAACTTAATTCCATTATGATGAGAGAAATTGTTTTGTGTAATTTCAATCTTTTATATGAACTGAGATATGAATATGTCCCAACATATTGTTTACCCTGGAGAAATATCTATGATCACTTAGAAGAATGAATATCTTTAGTTTTGGGGTGTAGCACTCTATAAATGTCTACTATATCTAGTTCATTTATTATCTTATTGAAGCTCTCAGTTTCCTTATTTATCCTCTGTCCCAATGTTCTCTCTAATGTTGAGAGTCAAGTATTGAAGTCTCTAACTATTACTATAGAGACTTTTTTTCTTCTTTCCATTTGGCTAGTGTGTGTCTCATATATTTTGGGACACTGACCTGATGGCTTCTCATGAACCTAAATATAGAACTTTCATATGGTCCAGCAGTCTTGATACTAGGAATATATTCAGAAGAACTGAAAGGATGTACATAGACAGATATTTGCACACCAATGTTCACAACAGCATTATTCACAATTGCTAAATGTTGGAAACAACCTAAGTGTCTGTCAACCAATGAATGAATAAATAAGATGTGGTATAGTCATATGATGGAATATTATTCAGTTGTAGAAGAAATTAATTGAGGAAGTACATGAAAACATGGAGGATGATTGAGAATAATATGTTGAGTGAAACAAGCCAGACATAAAAGAAAAAATACTGTATGGTTTCACTGATATGAAATAAATACAATGAGTAGACTTATGGAGTTAGACTATGAAGTGTAGGTTAATGGGAGATGGAATGTGGGATGAAAAGGAAGAGATGATTCTGGATAATTTAATAAGGTCAAATGTAAATATGTGGCAATGGTTGGGCTTGATGGTATCAAATTACAATGAATATACCAAACACTGTTGATTTATGAATGTGATTGTTATCAGAATGACTACTCTAGGAAGATTAATGTTAGTTGAAGGACAGGTGCAGAATATTAGGAATGTCTAACAATTATTTTGGAAATAAATGAGGATTGTGGTTAGTGATTAAATATAGGAATATTCTTCTACTACAAGGTGTTAAGAATGTGGTTAGGCATGGGAAAAATTAACTAATAAAATTTAAAGAATATAATTAACAACAACATTGAAATGTTTTTGTAGCAAAAGCAAAGTTGGTACTATATTAATTCTAAAGGTAAAAAAGAATATGGGAGGGAAGCGGGTGTGGCTCAATGGATAGAGCTCCTGTTTACCATATGGGAGGCCCCGGGTTCAGTTCCCGGGGTCTCCTTGTGAGAGCAGGCTGGCCCACGCGGCGCGGTGGGCTGATGCAGCAGGACCTCACAGCAAGGGGGAGATAAGCAGACACAGGAGAAACACACAACGAATGGACACAGTATAACACAAGCAGCAAGGGGGGGATAAATAAATAAATTAATAAGTCTTTTAAAAAAAAAAGATATGGGGTTTGATTTTGTTCATATTATGAAATATGAATAGGATTAAGCATTTATTTCTCTTCCTCATTTTTTTTTCATTGATAAAGAGACCTTGACTATGCCATTTAACTAATCTGTGTTTGTCTTGTGTATGTTTCTGAGCTCTAGGGGAATAACTGAATTAGCAGGTGGAATTAGATGAGATAAAAGTGCCTGAAAAAGAATATTTTATGAGTAATGTTTTCATAACTTGTTCAGCTGTACTTTTCTGTTCTTTTATTTTTGTGAATTTGAAATAAAGTTTTTATTTAAAAAATAAAATAAAAGAATTATTGATATGCTATTTTCAATATGTCATCAAATTTTGGACTCCTGATCTTTCTCTCATAGCTTTTTTTGGGTTAATAAATCTTTACTATTAAATTTTATTTTATCAATTGCATTTGTTAATCATAACTTTTTTCACTATATTGATAGAGATTTCTCTTGGAGATAAAATTTGCAAATTCAAATTATTTTAGTGCTCTTTAAATTATTATTGTAGCTCATATTCATTGAAGATGCAGCATAAACACTACAATACCTCATCTGCCCAAAGAATCTTTGAAAAACAACCAAAACATAAATAGAAAGCAGACCTTCACTCTCATTGTGGGTCCTTGGCTTTCTTCTGGAGGGAGCAGGGTAACGTCTATGTGTATCTGGAGTGCATGCATGCTGCTTTCCATCTATACAATGGTAGTATGAAAGACTGATCCCAAACACTTATTGCTCAGTTTCTCTCTCAGAATTTGCACTACAACTCCTGCACAGCTGAAGCACTGTAAGGAACAATCATCAAGGTGGCTTGGAGCAAAGAATCCCTGGCTTTTTGACACAATAAAAGACTTAGAAGTTTGGAGGGACATTTTTCTGCTCATAAACAGGGGAATTTCTAAGACCACAAGCACCATACCAGGACAAAACACAGGCTTAGAAAAGAAGAAGAGTGTCCCACACTTTCACATCAGTCTGATATTCTTGATAGAAGGGCTAAACTCTGAATATGAGGACTATACAAAAAAGAACCAATTTTTCAAGACAGTGATAGGTATATTTTTCTGTTCTTTGTATGCTTTTTGTTATCTCCTGTTACTCAATATGATATGCATCACATCACTTGCTGTATATAAAATTATGAATCACACAGCTTAGGGACTAAAGCCCAGAGTTAAAGCATTAAAATATTACAATGTACAGTGTGCAAGAAAGGTTTTACCAAAAGAGAATGAAATAGAAATAATTGCCCATGGGAAGGAACATGATAAAAATTCAGAAACAATCAATGAAGAAACCCAAACTTTAGACATTCTGTTCAAAGACATAAATAAATGATCGTCAATATGCTTGAAATGAGAAAGGTAAAAACAAAGAAAGAATTAAAAATTTCATTAAATAATGAATATACAATATGAGAATTTCATTAAAGAGTTAGAAATTTTAAAAAGGAACCAAAGAAAAATATTTCAATAGACGAACCCAATAAAAATTGAGAAATTACCTAGAGGAATTTAAGAGCAGATGAGAGCTGATAAAAGAAATAACCAGTGAACTATAAGATAACACATTCAAAATTATTCAGTTTGAGGAGCAAAAAGTGAAAAGGCTGAAAAGAAGTGAACATAGCTTAAGAGACTTATGGGACAGCATCAAGTATATTAATATATGCATAATGTATGTCTCAGAAGAAGAAAGAGAGAATGGATCAAAAGGAATATTGAAAGACAAAATGGCAGAAAACTTTCCAAATTTAATGAAGAAATTAATATACACATTCAAGAAACTCAGCAGATCCAACACAAGATAAACATGTACCGAGCTATGCACAGATGCATTGTCATCTAAGTGGTAAATACAGATGACAGAGAGAGAGAGATCTGGAAGGTGCAAGAAAAAAGCAACATTTTATGGGATGTAAAGTTCAGATTTCATATCAGAAACATTTAAAGGAAAAAGACTGTTGAACAAAATATTTTAAATATTAAAGAAAAGAATTGTCAACTAAAAATTTTATATTTGGGATGACTGTCTTAAAAATGAGAGAGATTGTCCTTGTTTGCCACTGAATGCCAATGCAGAATACCATTGAAGGAGTTCAATTAAAGGCCATGACTATTGAGAGAATGCAGGCCGCCTTGGTATGTATGGGACAGGCGTCTCTAGTCTGAAGACACTAAGATAAGATCTGGTATGAGCCTGGTGGAGAAGCATTCTGTGCTTCTAGGAGTGTATTTAGTATATGTCAAATAATGATTAAGGAGAACTGAACCATTAACCCTAAAGTCGTGCTGACTTTAGTAATGTGTAGCTCATCATGTATCTATTGCCTTTTCTTGGGGGCACACGTATTTTCTTTGTTCTAAAGCTAAATAAAAGCCACTATGTTTTATGCAGCGGCACTCTCCTCCCTTTGGATGGAGGGTCCCCTGATCCTGGCTATCTCTTGTTTATTTCTCATAATTTTTCATCCGTGGCACCAATTTCATGGACCTAGTTCCAGAACATCAACATTTGGTGCCCTAACCGGGACCTGAAAACTCAACTTTTCTTTCAGTCAGTGCGCAGCAGACCAAGGAGCTTCTGATGAGTGGTTTAAAAAAAAAGTAAGTTACATCCTTGGGATCATCAGGGAAATGGGGACTCAGCAGTGGAACTTTGAAGAGTACTCTAGAGTGTTAAAAACTTTATTAAAAAGCACCGGTGTAACTATTAAATCCTCGGCTTTTGAGGAACTTTTTCTCTCATACAGAAATATTATTATTGGTTTCAGCCACAAGGGCAGGATATTTTAAATCTGAAACAATAGAAGTTAGTCATGAAACTTTAAAAGGGCTTATCAAAAGGGAGAGATAATTCCCACACATGTATGGTCTTTGTGTTATCTTATTTCTGTTGCTTTGAACAATTATAATCACATGAAAATGAAGGTATTAAACAGGATACTACTATTGCTGGACCAATAGCAGACAAATTGATGTTGATTTTAATGAAAACATATATGAAAAAATTCATGAACAGCCAAAAAACAAATAAACTTATGTCTAATAAAAGGGAAGGAAAGAAAAAGGGAGTTTTTGGAACTTTTCCAGCGGTCCTCATGCCACCCGCTCCAAAGATTGCCGAGTCAAAACTAGCGTGAGAGCTCCATCTAGCGGCAATAATTGGTAAATACCAACTCGTGTGTGTCTGATATGCTAAAAAGTGTTACACTGGGCCAATGAATGCCATTCTAGACAGCATAAGAATGGCAGTCTCATTAATAAGTCAGGAAACTTATGCAGAGAGACTTCTTATACCAATGGGGAGCTTATTTGAATATTCCTCACATTTCTGATACAGCAAAACATCTTATTACTCTGGCCCTTAACACACTTCAAAGAGAATCTAATAAGCCCTCAAAAAATATGGAGGTGGAGGATTCTGTTCCTGATCAGCTTGAGGCCAATTTACATTTGCATGACAATAAATGTTCTGAAAGTGACCATCCAGAGCCTCATACAGAGGCTTGTGTTGCCGTGGCTGCCACAAGGTGTCCCTATGGCACTTTTAAAGCTATTAATAACCCTTCAGCTCCAGCTGTCAATGTGAACCCTTCAGTTCCAGCTGCAGATATTGATGTGCCTAAAGAGACTTCCCTTAACCCGCCATTTGCCCCAGCATTTAACCTTCAGACACGTTCCCTAAACCCCTTTTTGAACTGTCTTTAAATCCTCCTTAAGCATCTGTGGAAATTCCTTTACCACAGACTGCACTCATGAAAAGAAAAGCACAAGCAAGTAAAGCAGGTGATTTTGAAGCTTTGCAACTTCTTTTGGGTCACAGAACCTGTTTTAACTGTGTAAAGGCTGGTCATTATCAAAAGGATTGTAAAAAGCAGCCCTTTCTAGCAGTACCACCTGTTTGAAATTCACAACAGATTGTTAATCCCACCCTCACAGCTTTCAGATCCTCAGCAAACTTATGCACTGCCACCTAGGAAAGTGCCGGCCTGGACTTTGCCACTACCAAAAAATTAATACTTGAGAAACAAAATAAAGCCTGTCTAACAAATTCAGGAGCAAAAGGGACTATACCAAAAAATTTCATAAGATTAATATTAAAAAGATCTAGCATTAGTTGCAGGGGCATCACTATTCTGCCAAAGAGTTAACTAAAATAAGGAAAACATTCCAGCAGCAACTTTGTAAATGTCCTACTGTCTACCTAATTATAAGGCTATGGGATGGTAGAGGCTAATAAAATTAAACCACTGGAAAAGTAAAAAACTTAGCTGTACAGTTTCCAGAAAAATTCTCAAAAGAAGGAAAATCAAAGATGTATGTTTCTATTGATGTGTTGTAACTTTTTTCATGTTTGTCTGTTTGTTTAGTGTCAGTGTATATTTTGATACCTCCAGATGGTAATAGTAAATTGATAAATGAAAATTATTATAAGAGCTCTATTCAAATAGCCAAAATTAAATAAGTGCTTATATTAATAACTAAATATGGGTATTAATTTAAAATAATAAAAATAGTTATAATCAAATTAGATCATTATTCTAATAAGTTTGTTTAATGTTGATGGTAATTGTATGTTGTCAGAAGTTTGCTTTAAAACAGTTTCCAAAATCACTGTGGTAACTTAAGTATGGAAGGTATATAGAATGTGCTTTTATTATTACAGAAAAGAAATTTTATCCTAAGATAAAATGACTAGTTATTAAAACAAATTTAAAGTTTTATTCTTTCTCAAAGTTTCTCAAGTCATTAATCTGATTTAGTAAAAGTTTACAGTTTTTCTCCTGAATAATCAGTATGCAAAAAAGAAAGTCTGTTTAATCAAAGTAGCTTCTTATACTTTAACCTTATCGTTTCCTTGAAGAAACAAGTTTTATCACTTTTAAAAGAATATAATGTTTAACCTGCTTTCTCAAAAAGTAGCTTTTTATTTCAAACTGTTACAAATGATTTGGTCTGTTACCTAGAAAAAGATAAAATACTAAAAATAGTTAAGTTCATGTGATATATTATAAATTAAATAAAGTATTTAAAACTGTTGTACAATTAAAAGAAATTTTCTAACCTTATGACAATTAAAGTTGCATGAATAAAAAGTTCATATGAATGCTTTAAAGTGTATAAAATTCCTGAAAATTTAATAATGTTTCAGTATAATATTGCATAAAAGTATAATGTTATTAATCATGATTTTAATTATTTTAAAATATAATAATAATATGTGTCACAAAAACTATCTCTCTGCGAAAAATCAACAGGCAGATGTTTAACTTAAGTTTATCTGATTTACCCCACCTCTGCAAAAATAAACACAACAAGTCTATATCTGCAGAAACAAAGCAGCCATTAGGGGCTGCCAGGGGTAGTGCATAACAGTAAATTATAGCAAATTAAAATAACACCACTGCAATGTGCAGCAGTCCCAAATATTACCAGTTTGTTACAAAAAAATTAATCTTCTTAAACAAGTCAAGCCAGCCCACAGTCCCCTTTCTGTAAAATAGCCAACAATAAATCAAGTTTATATTCAACATTGTGAGCTACAGCCCTAATTCTAAATATAATGTTAACAACAAAACCAATGCAGGTATTAAAATTACAAGTTAATGTATTGCCCCACAGCCCAAATAGGAAATAATAATTTGTTTTTACCTATGTCTCAAACTACACAAAATAGAGAAATTAAGGTCATTCTAATCATGCTACTAAAAATTTTAAATGCATAAAAAATAAAAGTTTATTCATTGGATGTCTGCTGGTTAAAAGTCTTATTATTTTTGTTGTTATATAATCTACTGTAGTTATGAATTATGCATAACATACTTAAATACTAATCAAAACTTTAATGCACTACATTGCATACTTAAAGTAATTTAATAACTCACGTGTTACATATAAATGTGTTTTATTATATGTACATGTAAATCTTAACATTTTTCATATTTCAGGAAAAATAATGGAAACTAAAATAGTAAGCACATAAAAGATGCTTTGTAACAAATTAAAAAAGATAAAGTACATTTCAAAAGGTGTTGTACTCCTCCCTGGAGGAGCTGGCCACTCTCCCGGGGACTGATGCCTAAATCTTAAAATATACTGCCCAGGGAGTGTTGTGTTCCTCCTGGGGACACTGGCCCCTTCCTGAGGAATTAGCAAAATACTCACAAGTTGGCATCTATAGTATCAAATTCATTAATCCTAAATACAGTCAACCCAAACTCTAGTATCAGTTGCTAATTCAACACTTCCCAGCTAAAAGCTAAATAATGGTTTTATTATTGTATATATATATAAAACTGCTCTATTTATCTGTCATTCTGTAACCTTGTTCAATATTAACTTAATCTTTTAATTAATTATGTTATTCATGTTTCTCACTCTAATTATCAGTATAAGCTTATTAAACTAAATATACATATTAACATTTATCTTGTATCTATCCAGGACTCTAGCCAACAATAAGCCAAAAATATCAGTGTGTCTCCTGGTTTGGTAAGCATGTGAATATATGTATACATATTATAAAAGATTGGAATATAACAGTTAAACCCCTGCTTATAAACAATCCTTCACTTATTTTATAGTCTTTCAATTATTAATAAACATGCATTAACTAAATATCAATAAAAGATCCTGCCACAAGAAATGTTCAATACACCCACCATGTGTCAATATTATGTCTTTAAGTCTTTACGCCTTACTCGTTCTCCCTTCCCACAAGCATGTATTTAACCTCATTGCAGCACCCTCAAAAACACTTTTAACACAACTCTATAACATCTCCAACATTTTCTTACCCAAGCAAATAACACCAAGGGTAAAGCTATTGTTGAAAAAAGCAATCACTTACTAAAATTAATGTTGCAAAAACAAAAAGGGGGAGGTGGAGGAGAATCTGCTAAAAACAAACTATCTAAAATATTGCTTACCTTAAATTTTCTTAATAGACAACAAATTTCTAATACCACAGCAGCAGAAAGACAATGGGAGCTTAATAAAAAGATTGAAAATGAAAAATGTGGACAACTGATATATTGGAAAAATGAAACAACGAATAAATGGGAAAAAGGACAGGTAAAAATTTGGGGCGGAGGTTTTCCCCTTATCATTACAGAAACAGGAGAAGAGCGGTGGATCCCCTCCAGAAGATTCAAGCCTAGAGTTGAAGATGCTGGTTTCACATTGGATTAATTATAGGTAAAGTATTAGGTCAATGTAAGATATCATATCATAATTACACTTATTGGGCATACATTACCAACCCACCTTTTTTAGAGCTGTTATCTTGGGCTGATAAGTCTTACCCAATTTATCTTAATCAATCTCACCATTTTCCAGGACCTATATACACTTATGGCTACACTTAAAACAAAAATAAGAAGGGCTTTTATAAAAAATTTAACTTTACCTTTTATAGACCGCTCTCTTTGCATTGGACATGGTTCTGCATGCATGCAACCTTAAAATCGCAGTGTAGTTTTAACAGAGAAAAATCAAACTCAAATTTATATTCTCATTTGCCCTTCTTTACCATATAAATCAGAAAATGTGTAAATCTTACATGTCCCTCTCAAAACAGATTACTAAATGACAAATGGGATGTATGTCATGGTTTTACAGAGGTTGTGTTGTTTAATGATTCCTATGGAATTGTAAACGATTGGGCCCCTATAGTAATGCCAAAACCTGTTAAAAACATAACCATATTTTGGTTCATTAACAATTTATCCATAACCACTAATGACAGTAATCCTTATTTCTGGAATTTTGGTAAAATGGCATTTACTGAAAGCTCAATAAATTGGAAAAATCAAGGAAGATTTATCCCACAACCATGGGACACTAAACTTAGGAAAACTCAAAATTATTTGTGGAAATTATTTTTGGGAACTGGCCCAATTTTTGAATAGCAAGGCCATAAAACTAATATTACCAGTTTAAAAAGAAAAGAAATTCAATTTCTTACAGTATGTGTATGAGATCCTATAGTTTTTATCATTGGAAAAGTAATTTTAGTGAAGGAACGTTAGCTGCTCCAATTGCTCTTTATTTACATATCTTAAGAATTCATATTTGCAGGAAAATCAAACTCTTTTTATAGCAAGAAGAAAAAAGGGAATATGGTTACTGATTTGGATGACCAGATATTGGCAGCAGTCTCCAGAATCCCAGTTGCTGTAGCATTTCCTTGACCATTATTTAAAAAGAACTAAAAGAATGATTGTACTTTTAATAGCAGGAATTTTGGGACTGTTTGGCATCATAACCCCTGAAGCCGTTGCTGGCACAGCCCCGCATCAAGGAATCCAGACTCAACAATATGTTAAGGACTGGCATAAAAATGCAAGTGAGATGTGGCATAGCAAGTCTCACATTGATATGGAACTGAATAATTGTATGAATGATCTTAAATCATCTATTATACCTTTGGGTAATCAAATCTATAATTTAAACTTGTTAAGAGCTCTTAAATGTGATTGGAATGAAAGTTCTTTTTGTATTACACCTTTGCCTTATAATAATAGTGAGCATGACTGGGAAGAAGTAAAAAATCATTTGATTGGATATAAGCATAATATTTCTTTAGATATTTTAGAATTGCAAAAGAAAGTGTTGAGCATGTCTCAAAATGAATTGAAAGAAACCCCTGGTGCAGAATTTTGGAATGAATTGTCTGAAAATTTAAATACTATCAATCCATTTCACTGTTTTTGAAACAAAAACCAGTTCAAATATCATTTTGGATTGGATTAGGAATTATTGTTATATGCATTTTAATTGTTTGTATTTTCAAGGGTAGAGTAGTAACATAGTCATAGAAAAAATGAAAAATTAGATCAGATAAATGCATTTATGTTAAGAAACTTAGCCATGAAAAATTAATTTTACATTATTTGTGGTAGAAAGTAGTATACTAATAACCTCTTGATTTAAATACTAATTATCTACTTAAAAGCATACACATAAGGAACCTGAAGAAGTATAAAATATAAATGAAATTGCCTTCCATGTAAGAGCTCAAAAACTTGACTAGTAGCCAATGACGAGTAAGATTCTCAGAGGAGGGCAACCTAAGACAGGCACAGTCACAAGAGCCTATGGAAGAAGACAAGTGTGACAAGAGGTCACCTTTTATCATCTTACATAATGGTTCCTATGATCTTCACTTAAAAAATTAATTAATAAAAAAGGGGAAAATGAAGGAGTTCAATTAAAGGCCATGACTACTGACAGAAAGCAGGCCACCTTGGTATGTATGGGACAGGTATCTCTAGTCTCAAGACACTAAGATAAGCTCTGGTAGGAGCCTGGTGTAGAAGAATTCTGTGCTTCTAGGAGTGTATTTAGTATACATCAGATAATGATTAAGAAGGTCTGTTATGTGCAGGAAATGTAAGGAGAACTGAACCATTAACCCAAAGACTTGCTGACTTTATAACATGTAGCCCATCACATATCTATTACCTTTGCACATGCACACAGTTATTTTCTTTGTTCTAAAGCTAAATAGAGAGGAGGGCAAGATGGCATCAGCTTAGGAGGGCAACTGTGGACAGCTCCCAGAAAACGGCGGGTAGTGGAAGGGGTCATGCTTGGAGGTCTGTGCTGTGGGTGTGTGGAGTGAGAAGCTTGGGACATCTATTTGGGCAGATCAACGGCGTGGACGGAACCATAGAGATTCATGAGTTTTAAGCCTGCCTGTGGTGGTTAACACATTCAGCTGACCCCCACCCTTATGGGAAAAAATAAATAAACAAATAAAGGTCGCGTGGAACCATGACTCCCATCCGGTAACTGGGTGACAGGGCCCGGTGGGAGGGGGCGTTTTCTGAGGGGGGAGCTTTAGCAAGAAAGCTTTATTTTCTGGGGATTTAGCTCCCTGAAGCCCCTTGCAACTTAGACGAACAAGACAGCTGCAGTGAATCGGCACCCAGAGGAGGGGAGGGGTTAATCTACTGAGGGAGATGATTTGACTAGCTGCCCAGGGATAAGCTGCGGGCCCCGCGGAGCTGGGGAGAGGGGCAATCTCCAAGAGAGGGAGAGTTCTGACAGAAAG
>JAQZBX010011217.1:0-43113 GCA_029593785.1 Cabassous unicinctus | reverse complement strand
TGCCTCTAATTGAGAGGGGGCTTAGATCCCATGGGGCAGATGGATGGAATTCTCTTGCTTGCAGTTTCAGAGTCTCTCTGTTCCTTGGGATGGACGTTGTCCATCATTATCACCTTGTTGGTTGTCCTGGGTTGAGTCCAATGAACTGGAGAGTAGGTGCTGCAACTCTGATGAGATTCAGGGCCCAACTGGCACACAGACGAACCAAAGGTTTAAGTCTCTTAGATTTACACCTGTCAAGTATAGTACTAACTATAGGTTCAAATAGAAGCAGCAGAAGAGTCATGTGTAGGGAAACCACAAATGAGTCCAACTCTGTCATACTGGGGAGCATAAGTTCCAAGGTAAGGCCCACTGGCAGGATGCCAATCTCCTGAGCTGTCGCCCCTGCCTATAGTGTGTGGATGTCTCTAGAGCCCTCAAGAGCTCTGCTATTTGAGACAATATTTACTGTGGCAGTTAATGAGATCCTACTGAGACCTGCATAAACGTAACCTCTGGAATGACCCCCTGACTCACTTTGAAATCTCTTAGTCATAAGAACCATTTTATTTATTTATTTATTCATTTATTTATTTATTTTCTATTTTCCCCTTAAGGTCAACGCCTCTTTCCAGGTACATTGCTAGTTAGCACTTGGGAATAATCTCTTGGTGCCTCTCTCTAAGCCAAACTCAGCATATAAGCGCACTACCTTCCTCGTGGGAGATGACTCCCAGAGATGAGCTTCTACAGCCTTTTAAAAGCATGTGTTCTCTTTTGCAATTAGAAGCACTTTGTTGGATGGAAAAGTTTGGGAAAGACACACTTATATTTTCTTATTAAAGTAGGAAAGACTTTTGAAGAAACACTAGAAGAAATGTTTCCAATTTGAATTTTCCCTACCATTTTCCTCCCTGATAAATTTAGGATTTGGAGAGACAGGTTTAATTTTTTAAAATGTATCCATTCTATTTGAGCTCTTTCATTACTGTACACATTTCTCAATAGTAATATGGGTTGCCAACTAAGAGAAGGCATATATTTATGGAGATCCCATAGTTCATAGTTTTAGACTATGCTCCTGAATCAATGTAGTAATTCAGTCATGGTCCTTGGCCATGGAATGTGTAGTCAAAAGAGCAGAGAAACATAAGTTTCAGTATCCCTAATAATAACCAATATGCATAGAAAACAATTTCTTTTATTGTGTTAGTGTAACATGAGATAAAGTTAAGAGACCCTCAAAAATAGTGGCTTAAATCTTTGTATCGCTGCTAGCTAAAAAAGATGATGATATCAAAGAGTGGTGGATTTAAGGAGCTGTTTCTGGGATTCTTTCCAAATCCATTATCTAAAGAGGAATTCATCCAAATGGAACTTACTATCATCCCTCTAAGCTATGTTTATTTCACAGTATCATGGAATGTTAGAGACAAAAAGTATCAGGAACTAAGTGATCTTTTAGTGTAACACATGTTACAGCTACAGAAACTGAGGTTCAAAAAGGTTAAGAAGTCAACATTCAATGAAAACAAAGTCTATTAGTGGCTAATCTAGAAGCATTTGAAACAAAGTACATATTTTCATATAATGCTTAATTTATATTATTAATAGCTTAAATAATTAATATTTTAAATAATAATGATAAACAAATACCTTAAAATTCTTTCCTGTGTGTCCCGCCCTCGCATAGAGAAGACCACAATCCTTTCAGATTATCCTTCCCTTGCCTTTCTTGATGGTTTTATCACATAAATATGTTTCCTTAAATATTATATTCTTTAGCTTTTCTTGTTTTTGAACATTACATAAAATGACTCAGATCATATGAATTCTTCAGTGTCTTGATCCCTGTTCAATTCATTCATTTTCAGTTTTGCTGCAGTTCATTCATTTCCCTGCTGTTATAGTGTCATATATGAATACAGCAGTTTATCCATTTTGTTATTGGTAGATATTTAAGATTATTTCCAATATTTTGATATTATGAGCAATTTGGCAAATGACTTTTGGTACACATTTTATTAGAGTGAAGTTGTTGGGTGATAGGAAATTTGCATGTTTAACTTTATGTGATAATGCTAAAATATTTTCCCAAAAGGAAACAGCTAAAATTTTGTCTCACACTCCAAATTCTTTGGAATTTTCAAGTTTAAAAAATTTTCCCCATCTTGTGGGTATGAGGTGATATTTCATGGTGTTTTTTATTTGCTATTCACTCATTACCAATGAGGTTGAGTATCTTGCATATCTTTATTAGTCATTCAAGTTTCCTTATTTGGATGTCCCTAATTCAAGTCTTCTGCATAAATTATATTGGATCATATGTTTTTTTACAAACATGTAGGAGTTCTGTTTTTTGTTTTTCTAGAGTCTAAATCCTTGGGTGATTTATATGTATTGCAAATACTTTTGATGACCAAAAGTTCTTGACTTCTCAATGAAGTCGAATTTTTAAGTTTTTTCTTTACGTCTTAAGAAACTTCCCTCTAATCAATAAAATAAAAAAATAAATCTAGTTTGGTCTCTTCCTTTCAAAATCTTTACACGTTTTTGGGGGTAGGCAGGAAGGTAGGTTTTGTATAAGATAGGATCTTCAATGGTAAGAGTTGACAACCTTCTCAAAGGGAAAGCTTTTAATGTTTCGAGATGCTGTTTATTGAAGATATCTTTTATCAGGCCTTTTATTTCTAGTTTACTATAAGCTTCTATCATGAATGGCTATTAAATTTTATGAAATTATTTTGCATCCATTGAGATAATCTAATGATTTTCTCCAATAATTGGTTAATGTAGTGAATTACATGAATTGATTTCTAACATACAGCTATCATTGCATTTCTGTGATAAATGCAACCTGGTAAATAAGCAGTATTCCTTTTTATATATTGTTAGAACTGGTTGCAAATATATTGGTTAACTGTTGCATCTGTGTTCATGAGTGAAACGGACCTATAATGTTCTCTTCTCATACTGTCTTAGGTTTTGGAATCAGTCAAGATTATCTTAGCCTTACAAAATGAATTGGAGAGTGTCTCCCCTTTGCCATACTCAACACAGGAATTAGAACCATTTGAGTCTTGAATGTGTGGAATTACGTCCCTGTTTTATAGACAATATTGTTTAGATTTATCCTTTGCTCTTCCTTCCTTCTTGGCTCTCAGACTTTCCCTCTTGAATCTTTCATCTGAGATAACTTTCCTTCTTCCTAAAGTACTTCCTTTGGGATTTCTTCCTGCCATTTGTGTATCAGTCATGGTTCAACCAGAGAAGCAGAACCAATAGATTTAAGACATTCATTACAAGGAATTGACTTACAAAATTGTGATGGCTGGCTAAGCCAGTCCAAAATTCACAGGACAGCAGTCTGAAGGGGAAGATCATTGACAGGCTGGATTCCAGAGGCACAAGCTGAAGATATTATCCACAGGCAGAATTTCTTCTCTTTCCTATCTCTCAGGGAAATCTCAGTCCTGTTTTTAAGGCCCTCCAATAGATTCAGTTAGGTCTACTCAGATTATCAAGTATTATCTTCCTTATTTAAAATCAAAAGACTTGGGGGCTTTAATGATATTTCAAAAATCTCTTCACTGCAGTACCAGGAAGAGCATTTGATTGAATAACTGGGGACCGTAGCCTTGCTAAGTGGACACATCAGTAAAGCCAAAGCAAGTGGCAAATTCAGTGTTTGTTGGGAAATGTCTTCATGTCGGACCCTTATAATTAAAAGGTATTTTAGTTAGAAGAGGATTCTAGGTATTTTTCTCTCAACATACTGAAGAATCATGCCAGTATCTTCTGACTTCCATTGTTGCTGATACGAAGTAAACTGTTAAGTCTGCTGCTCCTTTGAAGATACTCTGTTTATTATTCTCTTGGCGATTTTTAAATCTTCCCACTTTCTTTGTTTTTTGTTTATTTTTTAATAGGTGCTTATACTGTGCGTGGGCATAGATTTCTTTTTATTTATTCAGTTTGGATATTGGATTTCTTCAATTTATGGAATGGTTTATTTCATCAGTTTTGTTAAGTTTTAAGCCACTGTCCTTTCAACTATTGTCTCTGTTCCATTTCTCTCCTCTCTTTTTAGAACTGATTAGATGGGTGTGATGGTTAGGCTAATGTGTCAACTAGGCCAGGAAGTCGTGCCCAGTTGTTTGGTCAAGCAAGCACTAGGCTAAGGGTAATACAAGGGCATTTCATGGACTTTAAATATCAGTGAGTTGATTGCAGAGATGGCTGGTTACATCTACAATCAATTGAGAAGACTGTCATCAGCAATGAGTGATGTCTTATGCAATCAGATGAAGCCTTTAAAAGGAGCAGTGATTTCAGCATTCAAGGAGAGAATTCCCATCTGTACTTCAGACAGCCAACATCTCCTGGGGAACTCAACGAGGACCTTCACTGGAATCCCTGGCTTGCAGCCTTGCCCTACAGAATTTGAACTTGTATGTCCCCACAGTCTTATAAGACAATTTTATAAAATCTCATACTATTTACAGATATCTCCTGTTTGTTCTGTTTTCCTAGATAACACTGACTAATACAATGGGTTTTAAACATTTTCACTCTACCCTCCATTTATATTAACCTCTTATATTTTCTATTTCCTTGTCTCTTTGTACTATATTCTGGATAATTTCTTTTTAAGATACATCTTCCAGTTCAGCAAATTTCTCTTCAGTTAGATCTGATCTGCTGTCAAATCCATGAATTTCCTTTAATTTCAATTATTATATGCATAATAATAGAAGTTTATTTGGTATATTACTAAAATTGGCTTGGAATTCTTTAAAGTTTTTGTGTCCTGAACATTTTTCAAGCTAGTCTTTTATTTCTTTGAACATCATAAACATAGCTATTTTATATTTCCTTTCTGATCGTTCCAATATTCGGTGTTTGCAAGTTAGTTTCTGCTGTTTCTGCTAGTTCTCATGCATGATTTTTTTCCTGGTATGTTCAATGATTTTTAACAGTGAAATTTCCCTTTGGGATTTCTGATGAGAGAATTCTTTGTTGTCTGGATGAATATGGATTCTTCAAGAGAGGATCTTGCTTCTGCAAAGTGTCTGGGACCACTATAAGTTTAGGATTGCTTTAAACTTGGGCTAGGTTTTGTCAGATCAAACCAGAAATTATTAATTCAGGCTTCCAATTCCTCTGAAGGCTGATCTGCTGTGTAGTTACTTCTCAGTGTTGCTTTTTCCTCCCTTTCATTCAGCACCAATGCTTTGGACATATGAGTTTCCTCATAGAGCCCCAAGAAATAGATCAAGGAAGGAGCACCTTTATTTCTTATTTTTACTAAACCATCCCAATTTTATGAGAGTAGTGTCTCCTATTACATTAGTCATGTTGGGAGGTGAATGCTGGGCTCTGTCTCCTGTGTCTTCTGGAACCTACCCTGCCATAGTATCAGAAATGAAAGTTTATTTCCTTAAAACTATATTCTGCTTTCCATAGACCAGAACAAGTCCCCTCAGTTTTGAAGCACACATATTGCTAAGTAAAAAGAGAACCATAATCATGAATTTGTACATAATAAACACTTTTATATACTTTCACTCAGACAGTAATATCTCTGAGAATCATTTTTTACTAATTGACTCTTCATTTAGAAGTTTGTGGAACTCTGTCAATGAGAATCTTTTAAATCCTTTCAGGGCTATCTTCAAGTATCATTTTTCAATTGTCATAAAATGATATCAAGTTCTAGAAGATGACCAATTTGTGCATCCAAAACTATTCATAGTGTTTATATAATGAGTTGTATTTTTATTGTCTGTTTTCACATTTACCTTTTTTGATCAAATTATACTTTTAAAAAGTGCTGTATTGATTTGTATTTTATATTAATCTAATTTCCCTAAGAGTGGGCCAGACACTAAAATTTACCGAGCAACTACAAAGTGCCACACCCTATTTAAGAGTGTACATGCATTAATTCATATATACTTTACCACAATCCTGTGTAGTAGGTGCCGATATTTCCATTTTAAAGAAAAAGAAACATACTTATGGATAAACATCTATTAAGCAATAAAGCCAGAATTTAACCTAACTCTGACTCCTAAAAAATATATGATTTTTCTAACCATGCAAAATATTATGTTTTATTAACTTTTTTCAAATAGTAAGAATCTGTTTAAAGAATCTCATAGTCAAAGGGAAGTAACAGGTTATATATTCTATCCACTCATTCAATCCAAAGATTCATATCCACAGATTGAATTCATAGATACAGATTTAAAAAGAAAGGAAAGTGCCATGAAATTGTAGGAAAGATATCACTCAAAGCTTGAATACAGCTTTATAGTGATAAAAATGTATAACAATGACAACGTTCTGTTACAGAAGAAAAATGTTGAGGTCCATTCTTACCTGCTTGAAAAGTTGGAGGTTAACCGCAGTTTCCAAGAACTGTTTCATCATACTTGAGCGGTGCTTTATAAAACTCTCTTCACAGAAAGTGATGGGCTCACCCTACATAGAAATAAAGATTTTTAGGGCATCAAGAAAAAGTCAGTCAGATAGCACCAGTCATGGTAATGAAGTACTACTGTCTAAGGAGGCACATGGAGAGTCACAGAGAAAGTGTAAAACACAGTGTCAACTTCAAGGGCTTACAGTCTAAAAGGATCAGAAAAGACCCTTATACCCAACAGTAGGATTTCAGGCTAGTAGAAAATATTCCTCTACTGGCAAGCCTTACTATAGCTTCCTTAATCAAGGATCCCTTGGATTCTTAAAATTGTTCGATTTTATTCCCTCAGAGTAACAGTAAATGCCCAAAAAGAATGATGCTCAACGCTCAAGTTAAAAAGAAAACAACAACACAAATATTTATCATTAGATTAAGAGTACTAAAAATAGCATGTATACCTGAAAAGATCTATCCATTATTTTCATTGTGAGTAGTAAAACATTCTTATTATAACAGTTGCAGCATGATTTTTGCCATCGGTATTAGTTTTTTGGTCATTCATTTGTTCTTAAATTAATGACAAAATTCTCACAATTGCATCCTCTTCATAATAATTCATGATTGGATACTTCTAGGATAAGTCCCACTTGGCATCTGCCTTAGTTTAGCCCTATCTATTTGCTAAGCAAGTATATCTTTGTGAACATCTCCTGGTAGCTTACCCTCCACCAGATGCTCCCCCTCCAAATTAACAAGGACTTAAATGCCAAGTGCTGACTCCACCTGTTCCATTTATTCCCATGGAGTACCTAAGGAAATGGTCATTCACTAGCAGATCCCTACCACCTGTTGTCCCCTTCATAAGCCTAAACGGTTCCCTTGCTCATCCAACACATATGAAGTGACTGAATTTTATGATCAAAATGAAGAGATTTATGACAATGATTCATTCATTACAATTAATCTTGCTACAATCTGTATGTTGCAGGAAAAAGAAAAATGAGCCTTTCACCTTTTTAAAAATATTAATTATAACTTAATTTTAAGGAAGACCCAATGCCTTGATTACAAAAATCTAAGTCAAATTCTGAAAACAGGTTCCTTAATGAATGAAAGAATGAGACTAACAGTCTGTGTAATTCAAACATAATTGTACAAATGATACTACCATGACCTTCTGATGGAAATTAATATTACTGAAATGCCCTTTCAAAAAGTGGCCACTAGTCACATGTAGTCATTTAATTAAAAAAATTTTTGCATTTCTTTTTTTTTTTTTAAAAGAAGCTTTAGATTACATAAATGTTACATCAAAAATATGGGCAGGGAAAAGCGGATGCGGCTCAAGCGATTGGGCTCCCGTCTACCATATGGGAGGTTCCAGGTTTGTTTCCTGGGACCTCCTGGTGAAGGCAAGCTGGCCCACATGGCAAGCTGGGGCAACAAAGAGACAAAGAGGAGAGACAATGAGAGATACAACAAACCAGGGAGCTGAGGTAGCTCAAGCAATTGAGTGCCTCTCTCCCACATCAAAAGGTCCAGGGATGAGTTCCCAGTGACTCCTAAAGAGAAGACAAGAAGAGAAGACAAGCACACACAGAGGGCACACAGTGAATGGGCACAGAGAGCAGACAGCGAGCGCAAAACAAGGGTGGGGGGAGATAAATAAATAAATAAATAAATCTTTAAAAAAATATATAGGGGCCTCCCATATATCCCCACCCCTCCCCTCCTACACTTTCCCCCATTAACAACATCTTTCATTAGTGTGGTACATTTGTTACAATTGATGAACACTGAAGCATGCTACTAACCATGGACTATAATTTACATTATAGTTTACACTTTGCCCCCCACAATTTTATGGGTTTTGACAAAATGTATAATGGCCTGTGTATTAGTCAGCCAAAAGGGGTGCTGATGCAAAATACCAGAAATCGGTTTTTATAAAGAGTATTTATTTGGGGTAGAAGTCCACAGTTACCAGGCCATAAAGCGTAAGTTTCTTCCCTCACCAAAGTCCATTGCCACGTGTTGGAGCAAGACAGCTGCTGACGTTTGCCAGGGTTCAGGCTTCTTGGGTTCCTCTCTTCCCGGGGCTCTGTTTCTCTCTGGGCTCAGCTCCTGTTTCCTCCACAAGGTCAGCTGTAGGCTATGAGGTTTTCTAGGCTTTGCCTCTCTCTACAAGGCCAGCTGTGAACTGTCAGGCGAACAGCTCGTCTCTTTTCCTGGGGCCTTCTCTCCTTCCTCACGACCAAGCTATCTTACTTCCCGGGACTCCAGCTCAAGACTCCAACATCAGAACTCCAACTCAAAATCCCAGCTCTGTCGTTTGCCATGTTTATCTTTGAGACCCCACCCACCAAGGGGCAGGGCTCAACACCCTACTGATGTGGCCCAGTCAACACCCTAATCATAACTTAATCATGCCCAGATGAACAGACCAGTTTACAAGCATAATCCAATATCTATTCTTGGAACTCATAACTATATCAAACTGTCACAGCCTGTATCCAATTTAAAGTTATTAAAATAAAATAAACAATTCAGCTCTTCATCACACTAAACACATTTACAAGAGCCCAAAAGCCCTATGTGGCCAGCAGCTACTGAATTGGACAGCACAGATATAGAACATTTCCCTTCGCACAAAAAGTGCCCTTGAACAGCACTGCTATAGAAGGACAAAAATAAAATTCAAACAAATGATTAGAGGAGATATTTCAATGATATATTAATTGTTGTAACAACTGCTTAAGCCACAGCCACTCCCCTACCTTTGCTTTCTTAAGAGTTGGTCAGAACCAGCTAATGATGCATAATAAAACTGCTATATATACTTTGATACTGATTGTTGCTAATCTTGAGAGCTATAGAATTTTAAAATTATATATTTTAAAAATTGGATTCATTTACATAAACATATTTGAGAGAATAGAAGTACACTGTGTTTGTCACTACCATAGAACTTATAATCCAACAGAGATGTAAAAACAAATACGCAACCTTATTTAAAATAAAGGTCTTGCTTGTATCCCTAGTACCTACCCTAACTAGCATTCAGAACTCAATAAATGCTTTATGAATGAATAAATGAAATGGCAATGAACTAAGCCTTGTTCCATATGACATATTATCTTTTCAAAATTAAACAAAAATTTTGAAAATAAATAAAATCACAGCTCTGATTGGCAGTTCCAACTACATCATTGCTGTTACAAAGTGATCACCACTACTGATAATTTTAGTTTTTGATAGAAATTTTCCGACATGTGAGGATGTTTTATATTGCTGCCAATTCTCTTCCTAAAAGTTGTCATTTACATTGCAGAAAAATACTTCAGCTATAAAGCTCTATCTCCAATTGAAAAGTTTAGACTTCCTATAAGTAAGTAGGTCTTTTGATTGGAGGGAGTTGGAGTATGGGGGGCAACGGCAAATCTCAAGACAGAAAGATAGGTGAAGAATAGTCTACCTGTGCTTTCTTTCTTTCTTTTATTTTTTTAGGTACTGGAGCTGGGGATTGAACCTGGGACCTCATATGTGGGAAGCCGGTGCTCAACCACTAAGCCATACTGGCTCCCCTGAGTTGGTTTTGTTGTTTGTTTGCTTGTTGCTTGGGGTTTTTTGTTTGTTTGTTTGTTTGTTTTTAGGAGGCACCAGGGATCGAACCCCAGACCTCCCATGTGGGAAGCAGGCACTCAACTGCTTGAGCCACAGCTGCTCCCCTACCTGTGCTCTCTTAAGAGTTGGTCAGAATTTATTAGCCACTGCGTATTATGCTGGAAGAACTCTGTCCTCATTAATATTTTAGCAATTTTTTCAGTCTTTCAAGAGCAGTAGTAAAGAGAAAGCTCAGATTTGCCATCCATCCATTTGTGATAATACAAATCATGATACACTTTGAAATGAACCTTCAATTGATTAACATGGTTTATTTACTAAGAATCTTTGATAATAACAAGGAATACAGTGTCCTAAAACATATTAGAATTTTCTTTCAGGGGAAAGAAAAATAAGCCCCGATTACAAAACTCTGAAGTTTTATATATCAATACATGGATCCTCAATTGTCATCCTTGGGGTGAATATTATGAAAGAGATTTTAAAATGACTCCTTGCTATGAATTATTTAAAACCCAAATCAAACTGACTGACATAAGAAGAGGAAACTCTACTTAGGATCTTCTGAATGTTCATGATCTGATTAAAAATCAGGATTAAGATTGGGTAGTTTTCCAAAAACTTTCTTGGGTTCCAGGTAGGGTGACCATTATGTCTAGGGTTGCCCAATAAATTCCTAAGCTATGCCTATAATATGAAAGATTTAATTTGGGAGCATATATGGTTTTACAGAGGAAATTTGAGCTAGGTTTTGGAAACTAATGGAAGCTTTATGAAACAAAAGTGGAAAAGATAAATTCTGAGAAAGGACAGGCATGGTCAAAAGTGAGTGATGTGTTTGGAGTGGGTATGAATTATAGAAACCATCAGAGGCAGATAATAAAAGGTTGGTTGAGGCCTAGTGGCTAATGGATATGAATTATAGAAAGTATCAGAGTGAGATTGAAGTTAGGTTTGCCATATTAGAAAGGGCCCTGTGTGGCATTCTAAGAAGATTATTTTCTTTAAGACACCGAGAAGCTCACAGAAGTATTTACTCAACAAAATACTGTGTTTTAGAATGGAGAATTGATAGGTAAGAGGAAATAATGGAAATAGGGAGATCAATAAAATATAAAGCAGGCAAGAAAACATTAACTAGGGCAGTAGAGAGAAAGAAATAGTAAAAAGTGCCCTAAAATGTTAGCTGATGACAGTTGCACTATTACCAATAGTAATAACAATAGTAAACGCTTACATTATACTGATTAGGGACTGTTGTAAGAACTTTAAACATGTTAACTCATATAAACCTCAAGCTTATTATGATCTCACTTTACAGATGAGTAAACTAAAGCATGGAAAAGGTGTAAGCAGCTTGCTCAATACTGAACAGCATGTAAGTGGTAGAGGCAGGATTCAGACTCAATCTGTGTTCTTAATTGAAAACCCAGTCTGCCTCTGAGCATACAGGAATATATGAAATGCTTTATTTCTGTATAATTTAATCTGTGAAAGTACTATGGGCAGTGACTATTTCCCATTTTACAGATGAGAAACCCAAGACTTGGAGAGTTTAACTAGCTTAACCAAGCTTAAAAGAGTTTGAAGATCAGGTGGTTAATTACATTGCTAAACATTTCATTCCAAAATAAACAGGAATTTTTGATCAATTAATATACAGCAGAAGTTCTCAAAGCGTGGGCCAGGGACTGAGACCTTTCATGGGGTCTGAAGCATCTCAACTATTTTCATAATAATGTTAAGATGTTATTTGCGGTTTTCACTCTCAATTTCTCACGAGATCCAGGGGAGCTCTCTAGAGGCTACATGAGCCTCTGTAGTCAATAAACTGAATGCAGAATCAAATATGAAAATTTAGCAGACATCTAGTAAGCCAGGCATTAAAAGGATGTGAAAAAATATAACATGCCATTCTTCTGTCTAAATATTATTGTTTAGAAATATAATTATTTTTGTAAAAATATTTTTATGTGAACTTGAAGTAGGTTTATATTATTGTTTTAATATAAATTAATAAATAAATTTTTGTTTTAATTTTTTAACATGGTAAATACTGACAGATAAAATAGCCATCCAAATTGGAAAGGAAGTAAAACTATCTCTATTGGCAGAAGATCCGATCCTTTATATAGAAAATCCCAAATAATCCACAGGAAAACTAATGGAGCTAACAAATTCAGAGAAGTTGCAGGCTACACGATTAACATGCAAAAATCAGTTGCGTTTCTAGACACTAGAAATGAACAATCTAAAATAAAATTCCACTTACAATAGCATATTAAACAAAATATCTAGGACTAAATTTAACCAAGGAGGTGAAGGACTTATACACCGAAATCTACAAAACACCAAAGAAAGAAATTTAAAATGACCTAAATAAATTACAAGCCATCCCATGTTCATCAATCGGAAGGCTTAATATTGTTAAGATGCCAATACCACGCAAAGTGATCTCAAGATTCAAAACAATCCCTATCAAATTCTCAGAAGCCTTTTCTGCAGAAATGGAAAAGCCAATCCTCAAATTCACCTGGAAGAGCAACGGGCCCTGAAGAGCCAAATCAATATTGCAAACGAAGAACAAAGTTGGAGGACTCACAATTCAAAATTTACTACAAAGCCACAGTAAAGAAAACTGATACTAGCATAAAGATAGACTTAGAGACCAATGGAAGAGAATTGAGAGTTCAGAAATGAACCCACATATCTATGGCCAACTGTTTTCCCCAAGGGAGGCAAGTCCATTATACGGGGAAAGAATGGATTCTTCAACAAATGATGCTAGGGTACACAATGGAATACTATTCAGCCATTAAATGTAATGAAGTTCTGATACATGCTATAACATGGATGAACCTTGAAAACATGCCAAGAGAAATAAACCAGACACAAAAGGACAAATAATGTATGATTTCACTTATAAAATAGCCAAATTTGTAGAGACAAAAAGTAGATTACAGATTACCAGGGGCTGGGAGGGAGAAGTGGGAAAAGATGGGGAATTCTTGCTTAATGGGTACAGAGTTTCTGTTTGGGGTAGTGAAAGAGTTTGGGTAATGGATGGTGGCAACGGTAGCAAAATATTTGGAATTTAATTAATACCACTGAATTGTACACCTGAAAGTGGTTAAAATTTTGAGTTGTATATATATTATCACAATAAAAAGTTTAAAAATATATTGATAGATATACTCCACATGAATAAAAGTTCTCTGGGGTCCTCAATAATTCTCAAGAGCACAAAGGCATCTGGAGATCAAACATCTGGAGACTGATGATGTAGAGGAAGTAGGGGACAAAGATAACTTCTAGATTTCTAGCTGGAAATATAGAAAAGACTGGGAATATAGAAAATAAACCAGGTTGAAGGATAAGTTGATAAAGTCACTTTTTGCATGTGTTTTAGGACAGGTTCTAAGCTGAGCCTGAGAGAACGATTCTTGTTCAAGTGATTTATTAATAGAGTACTCCCAGAAAAAAAGGTATTAAGGAACACAGGATAGGGCAAGGGGGAAAGCCAATCAAGAATACGGTCTCACCTGGTGATTAGCTTCAGCCTAATCTCATGTGAAAGTACCAGCTGCACCCTGGTTGATGCCAGCTTGAGGAAAGAAGGCTAGCCTCTTATACCACCGTATTAGACCACCATTGCTGTGGTCGCTCCAGTGGGTGGGGATGAACACAGTCTTCCTGGCGAGGCACCTCCCTTTTGGCCACAGGCAATTCTTCAGCAAAAGGGGTACCAACCAGTACAGGAAATCTGGTCAGGGTACTGACAGCATCCATTTACACAGCATGTTAAAGGGGAGGTGCTTCAGTGGCACATGGAGATACATGTAGCACAAAGCTAGGAACTCAAGTTTGGAAAATTTGTGATTTAACAGAATTTAGGAATTAGCTGCATAGAGCTGAGTATTAAAGTCAAAGTGATCATCTTAAATAGAGGAAAAGACTTACGCGATTGAGAAATATCCATCTATAATCTTACTTATTTAAAAAGTGATACTGTCTCTTGACAGAAAAAGTAAGTAAATAAATATTTGTTGCTGTGGAGACACAGGGTAATCAATCAGAAACAGAACAGCAAAATAGAAAAAATCTTCATAGGAGAATTCTGATGCGATGGAAAAGCTACTTAATCTTTTGCTCCATAAAACAGTGATGAGGCAACAAAAAGGAATCAAAACCACAATCACTCAGATAAAAGGCAAACAAAGGATCATAGAAGGATGTCAGGAAAACAAAATCTGTACTAGAATAGGAATGAAGTTCATGTAACAGTAAAGAGAAACAGATTTTCCAGAAAGGAATCACCATTATTACATTCTGTTACATTTAAATGTCATGTCAGTCAACAAATATATACAAAGTACCAACAAAATATTAGGCCCTAAGAGGCAAAGCAGATTCAAAATTATCTGTAGAAAAATGTCACTTAGTCAATGGCATAGTAACTAATACGTGAGAAGGGAAAGATAGCATTGGAGCTCTCATGTTAGGAACTGCATGTCACGCATATCCAATGGTATCTAAACATGAGCTCTCAAGTGGTTGTCACAGGAAAAAAAGCCTTAGAACTGCCACCAATGGCATAAATCTGGCCCATGATGGGACACGTGATCTACCTCACAAAGTCTTAGATTACATCTAACAGAAAGAAGTAACTGCTCCCTTCTCTCATTATCCAGAGCCTTTTGTATCTTTCTTCTGGCACTGTATTTTCTGCCTTGTATTAGTTATTTTTATAAGTCTTATCTGTGAACTTTTGAGGCCTAGGACTAAAGTCTTACTCATCACTGCATTCCCTACTGCATACAACACATACCTTCCATTTTGAGTGTTCGATAAATACCCACTAGTTACTATTTTGATTATTTATATAGGATAATTTTGGCACAGGTAAGATATGGATGAGTTGGGGTGTTTATCTGCCCTAATATTATAGTCAGCTTCAGAGCAATGACAATCATTGACTTAATATAATCTCCTTGGTCATTTGTTTTTAAGAACGGATATCTTTCAAGTTCTATATTGTCTGCTGGAGTAGGAAACTATGCAAGAACAATTAAATACTGGAAATATAGATGGATCTTATAAGGATGTGCACAATTTATCAAGAGTTCATATTGAAAGAAAAGGTGTGAGGAAAAAGGGTAATATAAAAAATGTGAAATATAATCTAAAAAACCATGAATATCACACTTACTCAATTCCTTAATGCACTTAAATATGTAATGTCACCATTAAATAAGAAGTATAAACAAACTAAGCAATTATGTCTGCACACTGATGGCTTATTTAAATTTCAAAATCTCTGGAAGACTCTGCTATCAGCTCTCTCATGGGAATCTTCAAATATGTGCAGATTCTCATAGGAAATAATAATAAAAGATTTTTAATGTTATGTAGCATTTTCCTTCCAAGCATCCCAGTGCTGCTGTACAGCAAGTCTATTTTTAGTTTATTAACCAGAAAACAATAATTTTCTTCTGTTGCTGACACTGCAGTATGAAATCAATGAAAAAGAGCCTCATATTCAAAGTGTAAACTTTAATCATTAGAAGCAGCAAGTCTTTTATTTGTACATATTAGTATACTAATTTATCCCAAAGTTATTGCATGTCTTGAAAAAATATAACTATCTACCAATGTTCCATCTGCCTATCATTCAGCAACTTAAGATGGATAAGAAATTGCTTTTTCTAAATTAGACACAGCTGTTTCTAACATGTTGGTTAAGTTTGAACATTTACAAAAGATTGTAGTCTGATGTATTAATCTTGTACATATTATGAAAAACTATTTTCTCCACAATTTAAGGAAAAATACTCTACATTCCATGAAACATATTACCAGTGATATAGAAATCGAAACTTACTATCAAAGTTCCTAGTTTCCCCTGTCCCATAGTAGGAGTGCATTTTTTCTTTTTGTATTTTTGCTAAAATAATTAGGTAAAAATCATTCCTCACTAATGGGAAAAAAAAAAAAAGAGCAAAAAGAAAGTGCAATAAAAGTAACCATATAGACCAGACAGCCAGGTACACACCAATATGGTGGCAAACATTTCTAAAGCAAAAGGTCCACACTCAAGTATTGACAGTGAGATGAGTGGATGCCTAAAATGTTTTCATAAACCATAAAATTGTGAACAGTGAGTAAACGGTGCTTTTCCACTTGGATTTTTAAATCTCTGACAAGTTAACAGTTATAAATTTCTCAAATGGAAGAGTGATGGCAGAGATGTAGTGAATGGCCACTAAAATTATGAATGCCAATCCTGTGCTTAAATTGCTTGAGCTTAATAACTAAATACAACATTACTTACTGATAATGTTTCAAAGGAATATACTGCACAAATAATATCTGAAGGACAACTCATCCAACTTTTCAAACCGAGGCCAGATTACTAACCAATCTTTATTTTATCCATTAGCAAGGCTCAAGGTAGAACAGAAAAGCTTGAGTGATTGAAACAAATGACAGCACCCTGAGTACTCAAAGGAACAGACTTGAGTGTTACTTCTATGCTCTTAGACAGAATAATCAAGTATAAGCCTTTGAATATATGAAGCAATATTTTAGCTCAAGCAAACATTTCTTTAGCATTAGCTTAAGTCAAAAAGCTGACTTTTATTTTTATGACTAAAATGATACACAGAGGAACAAATGAAGACCCTTTAATAGTTATTTAATGCAACATTTATAAGTATTCTCATGTTCATGACAATTTTGGGAGGGGATCAGGGGAGGATGCTTTTTCTTGGTTATGCTGAAGGGATTTTATTTACCAAATTTATTACTTTTAAATTTTCATTTTTAATAATAATAGCTAATACATAAAACATTTACAATATGCTAGACATTGTTCTATGTATTTTACATATATTAACTCATTTTATGCTCTAAACAACCCAAGAAGTTTATAATATTATCTCTTTTTATTTTATAAATGAGGAAACTGAAGCACTAAAATTTGCCCAAAGTCATGCAGCTAGTTAGTCAGAGATTGAGGATTTGAACACAGGCTTGTACAAGAGTCTGTGATCTTATCACTTTTCTTCAATTTACTTAGCACATTAGTTTGATCTCATATTTTTGAATTATTAAAACGTAGCTAACTTGCTGCTAACTATAATATTAAAAAAGCAAAATATTTAGTACTTTATTTATGTATTGCTTTCCAAAAACCTAAAGGAGTTTTATATTTTTCTCCATAATTAAGATCTGGTTCAATTTACTTTGTCAATCAAGCCAGAGTTTCATTTAGAGAGTTTCATCAGGCACTGTATGGAAAGTAGCAGCCTATTTGGAGTTGCCACTCCATTCTAAGTGCTTCATTTATAAAATAAGTTAGTTACTCGCTGGCAGTATTTAGCTGAATACGAATATGCAAATCATCCTGGAGAGCTTTCCTTCACAATTCACAATTAACTGGTTCCCAAACCCTGTTTTCTTCTTCCCCAGTAGCTTTCAGATCTCTCACCAATCTCAAGATGGCTCCTTAGGGCCTTCCTTCCTCTCTCTTCAATAAGAGTGTTATAGCCACACAGGCTGCCCATCCTTCCTTTTGCCATCTTCTGACCTCACAAGAAAAACATAGTCAAAGTGATCTAATACACAATTCGGAGCCTTTTATTCCTATGATAAAGAATTTTAAACATTGTGCATTACCTGTAGGATAGGTAAGAGAAAGACCCTTTATAATCTGGGCTCTGTCAACTTCTGTTTTGAGTCCTTTTCTTTTTGAGAACATCATGAAAGCTTTGGATACATTTTTCCAGAAAAATGCACATATTCAACAGATACCTCACAGGTTTCTTCTTTATTTGTCAAAGATTCACTTTTATCACTATCTGATATCATTTTCTTTATAATTACTATACAAGAAATGCTCACATTAGTCTCCATCACTACAGAATCTTGGAGACCCCAGGCTTAATATTTTTCTGTCCATAAGACTCAGAGAAGACCTTGGATAGCAGGATTCAACATAAATTTGTTTAATAAATAAATTATATCCATAAATACATCTTAATAAACAGAATAAGAATTAAAATGTTTTGCAATGGACTTCTACTTCAGACGATTTGCTATGGAGGATAAAATATATGTACTCAGAGAAACTAAAGGTTCCTTTTAATACAGTATATTCAGTCCTGTTGCTTGGATTATTGAAAAGAAAAAAGAAAGTGAAAATTTAAGGCAAGAGGCAAGAGGATAAAGCAATTTGGACAGTGGCAGTTATCCCAGGTAAACAAAACCACAAGTGGAAATACAGCATGAGTATCAAACTATTTTCCCAATTTATATTACACAGTATGCAATACCTATACCACTTGCTCACTCTGAAAAAATTCCTAAGACTTTTTATCACTTGTTCAGTCTTTCCTTAAGTATATAATAAATAGAATATGGAATATTAGTACGTATCTTCATTTAGAAGAAATTAAGTTCAGGAAATTTACCTCAAGATGTATATGAAATAATAATAGAGGCAAGAGAGAACAGAAACATGCCATATGAAAAGAGTGGAACTGTAGAAAGAACAGATTCAAACCCAAGCCCCACCATTCACTACCTGGGGAACCTTAATGAGAAGTTTAAAATCTGAGAGTATCATTTTCCTCATCTTTAAAATGAAAAGGGTAATGTTTTGAAGACTTGTAAAGATTAAATGAGGGGATTTATTTAAATGGCCTATCTATGCCTGGCACCCAATGGTCAGTTGTTTTAATAAATGATCATTAATTATTAATAATACAGCAATAATTATGAATATACCAAAAATAACTATATAAGAAATATAATAAATAAGAGTGAATAAGGGAGAAGAAATGTGTTAAAGAAAGTAATAATTAATTCATAGAAAGAAAGGGTCAGTATGATCTATAGCATTCAAGAAAGCCTTCATGAATAAGGAAGATGGCCAATTAAGGGAGAAAGATAAAAGGGATGCCAAGAAGAAAGAACATTATAAATAAAGGTTTGGAAGTCTGAGAAACTTGAGACATTTGGCGTCTCAGGCAGAATTCCCTAAACTGAAGTCAAAGTTTAGGAAAGAAGTAAAGGAAGACAGAGAGCCAAACCACCCTGAAGGGCCAAGTGAAGGGACTGGGTGATACTCACCTAACCAGGTGAGACTCTGCTCAGTCACAGGTCTAATCTACAGGCTTAATGTAGATTAATATAAATGTAAGGGGACACTGTTTTTATGGGTATAAACAATCATAAAACTTTGAAAAATAGTATCTAGTTAAAGAATTCATATCCATTTAGCAGGGGTTCTTAACAAGGGGTCCGTGAGCTTGAAATGAAATTCAGAAAAACGTTATTCTTGTGGGGACGTGTTGGTGCGGGTGTGATATATTTATTAAATAATACACAGTATAGTGTGGACTTAGTAAGGGGTCTGTGGTTTTCACCTGACTGGCAAAGGGGTCTGTGAAACAAAAAAGGTTAAGAATCCCTGATTTAAAGCTATTTAGTAGTTTTCCTCTTTCTGCTTGTACTGTAATAACTATAGGAAATTACTGAAACACATTTATGAAAAGAAATAATTGTAATTATTATATGTGGCATTTTTACATGAATCAGAAAATATATCAAGGACATATGCCTATTATTTAAGTGACTAAAAAGACTTTTTAAAATGAAATAAACACAGTTTTAATAAATTAAGATATAGGTTAATTTGTAAATATAATAGCTAACAATATTGTTTTACTTACAACAAAGAAATAAGTCATTATTTAAAACTATTTTGAAAGGAAAGAAATAGGAAAAACATAATCTAAATATATTCAGGTTACTTTAAAAACTAAGTTCTCATTCAAAGAGCAAGCTTAAAGAAATGTAAAAGCATACAAAATAAAAATACATCCCTCATCTCCCAAAAAGAACTAGCAGTGGAAAAAGGAAGAAGAAAACATCACACAAAAAAAGGGAAAATTGTAGATAAATTAACAAATATATTATTTAAAAATGTGATTAATAAACAGAAAAGATACTATAGTTTTCCACAGATTTTGAGGTTCTGGCTTTCAAGATATTGGAAAAAAAGTCATAGTCATCAAAATCGAAATCTTATATACTCATAATATCTTCTCAATTAATCTGGGAGAAAATAAAAAACTATAGTGTTTTAATTTTAAAGATGGGATATTTTATACCCCCAGCACCTAACACAATGATAATTTGAATCATTTAATAAAATTTTCTCTTCACTTTGTCTCCTTTCTTCAAATCTAAAGTCTTTCACAGATGTAAAAAAAGAAAATAAAATGAAAAATTTAGTTTATGAAGATTTAAATATGACAAAATTCTACATTTAAATATGACAAAATTCAAGCAACATGTTTTTAACCTTCCCTACTGTATTGTAAACTTAAAATCAATCCATATTAAAAATTTTTGACTAAAATAAAATTAATCACTAATTTTATCTTTCAAATTTATTTTTGTTTTAATTGATATTGAGTAATTTAGACACGAATTTGTGCTATCATTGAATTGATTGATTCTTAGTCTTTTTGAAAATGAGATGCTTATAAATGTCAACAATTTTAATGAACTCCCCCATGTGAGATACATATACTATGTACAGTATTATGAGTTCTACAATGCTTTAAATATATACACATATTTCAAAAACATTAGTGTATAATCTAGACATATGTCTTTATCTGGAGACAGCAGCTGATCTACCCATGCATTTAAGGAATCCTTCCAATAGTTCAAAAACCACTCAGAAGTATAAGAATCACTGGGTGCAATTCACTAATTCAGAATTCAGTTTAGAAACGATATAACCCATTCATATTTGCTTAGGACTTCATAGTTTTCAATAATGTTTGCATACCAAGCCTGAAATATAGACAGGGATGGTATAAGAATTCCCAGTTTACAGATGAGAAGATACAAAAAGGCTAAGAAAATGGGTCGAGGTTATGCAGTTTAATAATGGTGGAATTCCTATGCAAAAGCAAGTCTTCTTACTACTAAATCAGTGTTTTCATCCATTAAAATTCATTCATCTGGTCGTGAAATAGGAATGTGATAATTTCAATAACATCCACCAAACATACCTTAACTAATAACTCAGAGAGAAACAAATATTTTTTTCATTTATACTTCTTTGGATCATCTAAAAATATGACTACAATTCCACATAATAACCATTTTTAGTTATTAAAACAAAAAAGAAATGGCAAAATGAGCTAAGATATGCTAAATAGATAAGCCCATTTCTGAATAGTGTCATGAACTAAGAAGACAACAAATTTTGAAAACATTGCAAAATTGTCATATTCTAGTATTTTTTTACTTTTCACTGTGTATGTGCTATTAAACTAAATTATCATCAACCTAATAGGTTCAAGTATCTGGTTAATTTCTTAATGATTTAACAAGATCAGGTAAGTAAGTGCTTTAAATTACATTAATGCAGTTCAGTAATTAAGAGGTAAGTATTCCATTTTTAGAACAATGAATAAGGTGATATACAAAAGAATGTGGGAAATATTAATTAAAGGAAAATAAACTAAAATCAAAGAGTCAAGAAATATTGGAGATAGAACATAATGTTTTAAAGCAATATTTTGGATTTTAAAAGACTTCATGGTCATTTTCAAGGTGTGATTAAAATGATGTTTCGTGGGAAGCGGCTGTGGCTCAATTGGTTGGGCTCCCATTTACCATATGGGAGGCCCCGGGTTTGGTTCCTGGGGCCTCCTGGTGAAGGCAAGCCGGCCCGTGTGGTGCGGTGAGCCGGTGCAGCAAGATGACACAACAAAGGGAGACAAGCAGATACAGAAAAATGCAAAGTAAATGCACACAGAAAGCACAAGCTGTAAGGGCGGGATAAATAAGAAAAAATAAATCTTGAAAGAAAAAAAAAAAAAAAAAGATGTTTCTTTTTTCTGTCCCATTCAAAGAACCATAAAAAAGAAATTAAAATAGTGATGAAATAAAACGCTTACAGGTTTGTATCTCAGTGCATCTCTGTAGGATCCAAACAAAGCAGCCTGTGCCCTAAGAAAGGCCCTAGCTACTCCATCACCCGTAGCTGTAGACTGCTTCTTCAGTTTATTTTTCAAGGCCGAGACCTGCACGACAGAGAGGAACAGTTAAATTAACACCTCAGAAATTGGTACAGGGAGGTGAAGTAAGAACCCAATCAGCAGGCAAACCACAGTGTCTGCAGGTCAGCCAAAAGCTCATCCTCCTCCTTGATAGCTTATCTTTTTAACTGCAGAGAGCACCTGCTGGTCTGTTAATTGAAACGAAAGCAGGAGATGATAGTAAAGTGCTAATGCAAATTGGTTTATGCTCTCTCTTTTTTTTTTTCCCAAGGCCTCTTGACATAAATAAGCTTTAATTATTTTACAGTAAACTGCGTGTGAGCCACTTTTCTGCAGATTTTTAGCAATTACAACATGTGTCTACTTGTTTTGAGATGAAGCCGTTTGGTATCGTTCATTTCTGCTATGTAAGGTTATTTGTTACAGGTCCTCCAGGATCATTTACCATATAATTTTATTTTTGGAAGCCTTATTTGCATATGTAATTTTCCAGTCATTTGCTGAATCTTTTTCACCATTATTATATGAAAAAGAGGGTAGAGAAACTAAAAGTCATTGAGAGCATACCATGATCAATAATTATACATTGTCCCACTTAATCTTCACAATTGTTTTCTAAGAAAGGCATTCATATTCCCATTTATGAATGAAGGAAAAGAGGTGCAAAAATGTGAATTAATTTTCCCTTACTATATGGCTAATTAGTGGCAGAGCTGTGACTTAAACCCAGTTCTCTCCATTTTTCCCCATTACCACAAGTTGGGTTTGAGTTCAATGTCATTGTTTTGTGAACCACTAATCAGATTTAAAAAGAAAAATGTATTATTTAGAAATTAAATGAAAGGCACTAAAATGTATCATTTTCACACTTTTTTCATCCTTTAATTTTAAGAATGCATATTATTTAATCAATGGCCCTTACATCTTGGCCCTTATTTAAATGAGACCAATTCCCTTTCTACATAATAGAAAACTAAAGCCTGTACACTTAAAAATATTGATTGTCATATACATTCCTCATCAATGCTTAACATGAATATATGTGAAGTTGTGTAAAAATTCTGTTTTCTTAAGGAAAACAAAAACTGATGGACAAATTCTGATTGGATTGCTCCTTTAAGAGCATGTTCACATTCTTTGAAACTACCATACAGCGAAATAACCTCATTTCTCATATATACACACACACACACACACACACACACAAGAAGAAATATTTTATTTCTTTCTGCAAGCAGTCCTGACTACTCTTGTAGATGATAATTGTAATTGAAGTGTCAACCTAATTAACAACTAAACTTTGAATAATGCTAATGAGAAATGAACACAGCATCAGAGGAAGGACCAGCTCTACAGGTGATAAACCTTCACAGTAGTGACATTTTCCAGTGTAAAGTCACAGTTACTGTGATCTGATCAAAGAAAGAGACCCCCATTGGGTCCAATTATAACCATAGTTTAGAAAAAAATATTGAGTTATGATGTTCATAATCTATGCAAAAAGGCCTTTGCAGTATAGGTCTTCTCCCCATAGCTGTGATCTTTTCAATTTATATCCAAGCTCCACAGATTCAGATAAAAGTTTAGAGCCTAATTCATTTAGTCCACGAAGTGCATAAACCGGGATTCATTTAAGGGTGAGTTTTTATTATTCAAATCTAACCTTAATAAAGGCACATTATTAGATAGCCCACAGATTCAAAACCATAAATATAGTTGAAGGATGCAAAAAATAAATCTTCTTCTTAATGTCCTTTATTCTGAAATTTATAATAGTTCTATTTTTTTTTTAAGGTTTGAAATGTCTTTAAAGGAAAACCAATGGGAATGAGTACCTATATATGCATTTAATTATTACAAAAGAAGGCTTATGATGGTAGGAATAGAATTCCAGTTCTTTTGAAGTATTAAGTAAATGGTTAGGTTATTGAAAATTATACTTTAATTTTAAAAAACAACAAAAATGCCATGCCTTATGTCTTTGAAAATGTTCTAAAAACCATGAAATTGATAATCCAGTTTTTCACAAATCAAGGACACAGTATTCTTAGGACAATCATAACATATGCTCAGAGAATGGAGGCAAGTCAAACCATTCCTTAGACTTTATTTGCCCGAATGTTTGATTGCTTAATTGCTGCTTGAGTTATCCAGGAGTACTAATCATGGTGCCACAAGCCCTTCCTAAACAGATCATAAATGTGTGACCTTCCTTCTAAAATCAGTCAATAACAGTTCCTGGACTCCCAGGGAATGTGTAGAAAATAAGCAAAAGAAAATACTTGTTCTACAACTGTGCTGTCCAAGATGGTAGCCACTAGTCACATAGGCACTTGAAATGTGACTAGTCCAAATTAAGATTTCTGTAAGTGTAAAATGTACACTGGATTTTGAAGACTTAGTACAAAAAAAAAAGTAAAATGTCTCACTCCTAATTTTTATATTTATTGCATGCTAAAACAATATTTTTCATATATTTTATGAAACAAAATATATTAAAATTAATTCTACCTATTTCTTTTCTCCTTTGTAACTTGACTACTAAAAATTTACATATGTGGCTCACATATTTCTATTAGAAAGTATTATTCTATGTGAACACACAATCAAATTTCATATAGAAATGTGAAAATAAAAATTGCCTAGCAAGAAATATGGTTCCATATTTCCTCTATCTATTTGTATGTTGTTTCAATTTTTATAAACTTCATAAAAAAATTTTTGGACATACTGTAGTAGGCTTCAACTGTCAACAGATCTGAGTTTGCATCTGCTTTTCAGAGACCTGTATTCTCAAATGAATGGTCCAAATTAGACTGTAAAAATGAAATTGTTTTTAAAAATCAGGATCAAATAAAATGATATTAATCTAATATAAAATGATTGTGTCAACCTTGCTGTTTTCCTGACCTTTAGATCACTGGAGTAAATTATCACCAGTTAACATTGCCCCTTGCAGTGCTAATTAGCTTTTAGCAGTTTTTACCTATAAGGCTGGAAATGTCTCCTGCATTTTTTCAATACTTGACCTGGGAAATATAATTTTCCATTTTAATTTCCAAATTCTAAGTTTAGTTTGGAAATACATGAAGTCAAGAAGTCCTAAAGTTTATACCCACATATAAGTGAATGTAGAAAACAATCTGGAAACTAAGTGATATGGCTATTATCACAAAATCTTATCGATACTGAAAAAAATCAACTGTTTTCTCTTTTTATTCTTAAAGAAATTAGCCTCAATACCCAATGACTAAAGCTTATTTCAGAAATAACATTTCATTTTGTTGTTTTTAGAGTTTTCAGTCTGTAAATATATTATTTTTAGCCTAAGTATTATACTAGACCAAAAAAAAAAAAAAAAAAAAAAGTTAAACAGAGAAAAGGAACTTCAAAAGTAAACATGTCATTGCTCTTATCAAATGTTTAGATTCCATTCATATAATGAGAATTCATGCCTCTAAACAGCTATCCAGGGGAGGAATGATGGCCAGGGTTTTAGCAGTGAACAATATTACCACCAAGTTTCTACTTTTACTCTCTTAGTACTAAAATTACTCTGAATAAAGAGAAAGAATTACATGAGTAAACACAGCAAATAGGTAAAAGTTAAAAGAGTGCAAACCACGTGCACACAGTCTGTATTATTAAGTAATTAGGCCAACCAGGAGTTGGTAGGTAGAGCATATAAGGAGGTTGCGTTTTTCAGAGATGTGACAGATTTTTCTCAACTTGTAGATGCGTATTTGCAGAATAAAATTAGCTTCTACATCTAGAAATTTTAATTTTACTTTTTAAGATCACAGAAACGTCAGGGTAAAGAATGGAAGATAAAAATAAGTGTTCAGAAATAACACTTAGATAATCTACACAGTCTAAAATACCCCTATCATGTATGTATGTATTTGAGAAGTTGTAGGTTTACAGAAAAATGATGCAGAAAATACAGAGTTCCCCATACTCCCCCAAAATGCAGTTTTCCCTATTATTAACACTGTGCATTCATATTTATATTTCATACAATTTATGAAACAATATTATTGTATTTACACTATTAACTAGAGTCCATAGCTTACATTAGGGTTCACAATTTGTGTTGTATAGTCCTATGATTTTGTTTTTTTTATTTTGTTTTCAAAGTTTTGTTTATTTGAGCAGTTTGTAGCCATCATGTTGTTTGATCCGGAGAGGCAAGCAAGAGAGAGAAAATTCTTGGGCCCATTTTTGAGTCTGGGTCACTGAGGCTGAGGTGGGCTGCAAGAAGGCTCAAGCCAGGAGGGATGCGAACTCTGAAGTTACAGGCAACCGTGTCCTGGGCAGCAGCAGGCCACAAAGCCTGCCCACCACAGTCGTGCACAGAGCCTGGGTCAAAGATGGGGGTGACTCCACTAGCAGTGCCCTCTTACCCTACCTGGCCTGGTCTCTCTTACTCTCCTGGAGGATCTAGCATCCTAGGGCCAGGACAGTGGTCCCCTGTGCACACCCACATCTTTCATGCATACAGGGTCCTGAACCATCTGCCCCAGGTGGCTCTCCCCATGCGAGTACAGAACACCCACACATAAGCCCCAGGGTGTGGGTGGGGATCTCAGGTCCAAGCCGAAGCACCTTCTGCAGCCTGATCCATCATGAACACAGTGGGGACTGGGCTGGGCCAGGAGGGTGGTCATGGATGGCATGGCAGCCTCTCCAGTTGGCCTTCACCACCTGGATGTTTTTTTAAAAAATTTTATTCTGGTAACATATACACAACCTAAAATTTCCCCTTTTAAACCACATTCATATATACAATACAGTTGTATTAACTACATTCTCAAAGTTGTGTTACCATCAACCAACCATTACCAAAACTCTTCCATCATCCCAAACAGAAATTCTGTATCAATTAAGAACTGACTCCCCATTCCCTACGCCCATTTGGGATCCTGGAAAACTGTATTCTAGTTTCTATGAATTTACTTACGCTATTTCAAATCAGTGAGCGCATACAATATTTGTCTTTTTGTGTCTGGCTTATTTCACTCAATATGAAGTCTTCAAGGTTCATCCACATTGTTCCATATACAAAAACTTCACTCCTTTTTATAGCTGAAAAATATTCCATTGTACGTTGTAATAGTTTGTGAGTCTTTTGTGGACCCCAGATAATTATGTTCTTAAATTGCTCCATTCCTGTGGGTGTAGGATCCTTTGATTGGATTGGATTCAACTGAGGCCCATTTGAATGGCTTGCTTTAGTGCAGCGCAGCCCAGGGCGGTTCTTTGTCCTCTTGTTGGAGTCCTTTATGAAAAGGAGAGAGAAGGCTGCAGAAACAGAGAGAAGCCACTGAAGCTTGAAAGCAACTGCCTGGAGAAGAGGCGAGAGATGAGAAGGTACCACAAAGTGCCCGATCACCCACAGCTGCAGCTCAGGGAGAAAGTATCTCCTGATGATTTGGACACTTTAATGGCCTCGGAACTGTAAGCTTATAAGTAAATAAATCCCCATTGTAAAAGCCAACCCATTTCTGGTATATTGCCTTGGCAGCCTTTAGCAAACTAAACCATGTGTATGTACCACATTTTATTTATCCATTCATCTATGGATGGCACTTGGCTTGTTTCCATCTTTTGACAATTGTGAATAATGCTGCTATGATGACAGATATGCAAACATCTGTTCAAGTTCCTGTTTTCAATTCTTTGCATATATATCTAGAAGTGGGATTGCCAGGTCATTTGGTAATTCTATACTTAAGTTTTTGAAGAACCACCAAACTGTTTCCACAGCAACTACATCATTTCAACAATCCCACCAACAATGAACAAGTGTACCTATTTCTCCACATCCTCTCCAATACTTACTATTTAACATTTTTTTAATAGTAGTTATTCTTGTGGGTGTGAAATGGTATCTCATGGTGGTTTTGATTTGTATTTCCTTAATGGCTAATATATTAAGCACCTTTTTATGTGCTTTTTGGCCATTTGTATATCTTCATTGGAGAAATATCTAATTCTTTTGTCCATTTTTTAATTAGCTTGTTTGTCTTTTTATTGTTGAGTTGTAGGACTCCTTTATATATTCTAGGTATTAAACCCTTATCAGATACGTGGTTTCCAAATACTTTCTTCCATTCTGTAGATTATCTTTTTACTTTCATGATAAAGTCCTTTGATGCACATTTTTAAAAATTTTGATGAGGTCCCATTGATTTTTTCCTTTGTTGCTCATACTTCTGGTATAAAGTCTAAGAAACCATTGCCTGGCACAAGGTGCTGAAAATGATTCCCTGTGTTTTTTTTCCTAGGAGTTTTACAGTTTTGGTTCTTATATTTATGTCTTTGATATTTTTGAGTTAATTTCTATATATGATATGAGGCTGGGGTCTACCTTCAATCTTTATTCACATGGATATACAATTTTCCCAGCACCATTTGTTAAAGAGACTATTCATTTCCCTTTGAGCAAACTGGGACCCTTGTCACAAATTTACTGGCCAAAAATGTGAGGGTCTATTTCTGAACTCTCAATTTGATTTCATTGGTCTATATGTCTGTCATTGTGCTGCTATTTTGATTACTGTAGCTTTATAATAAGTTTTAAAATTGGGAAGTGTGAGTCCTCCAACGTCATTCTTCTTTTTCAAGATGGCTTACCCAACCATATAAATTTGATAATTGGCTTTTCTATTTCTGCAAAGAAGGCTGTTGGATGCCCCACCCCCACCCTGAGATGGCTCCCTAGTCTGTTTTGCTCGTTGTTTTTGCTCAATGTTTGCGCTTGTTGTTTTTTGCTTGTGTGTGCTCATTGTCTGTTTGTTTTTCTTTAGGAGGCACCAGGAACCCAACCTGGGACCTCCCATGTAGGAGGCGGACACTCAACTGCTTGAGCCACATCTGCTCCCCAAGGCTGTTGGATTTTGATCGGGATTGTACTGGGTCTGTAAATCCCTTTGGGTAGAACTGACATCTGGCTTGGTGTTAGGGTGATGTTGGCCTCAGGGAATGAGTTAGGAAATGTTCCCTCCTCTCTAATTTTTTGGAAGAATTTGAATAGGATTGCTGTTCATTCTTCTTGAAACGTTTGGTAAATTTCACCACTGAAGCCAGCTTGTCCTGGTCTTTTTTTAATTGGGAAGTTTTTCATTACTGGTTCAATCTCTTTACTTGTTATTGATCTGCTGAGATATTCAATTTCTTCTTGAGTCAGGGTAGATAGTTAATGTGTTTCTACAAATTTGTCTATTTCATCTATGTTTTCTAATTTGTTGGCATACAGTTGTTCACAGTATACTCGTACAGCCCTTTTTATTTCATTGGGGCTGGTAGTTATGTCTAAGTTTTCATTTCTTATTTTAGTCATTTGTGTCCTCTCTCTTTTCTTCTTCATCAGTACTGTTGAAGGTTTGTTGATTTTGCCGATCTTTTCAAAGAACAAACTTGGGTTCATTGTTGCTATTTTTAATTCTCTATTTCATTTATCTGTGCTCTAATCTTTGTTATTTCCTTCCTTCTGCTTGCTTTGGGGTTAGTTTGCTCTTCTTTTTACTATGTCCGCCAGTTGAGACATTAGGTCTCTGATGTGAAATCTTCTTTTTTTAATGCAAGCACTTGGAGCTATAAAATTCCCTCTCAGCACTGCCCTTCCTGCATCCCATTTGTTTTAGTATGTTGTGTTTTGTTGTCATTCACCTCAAGATACTTGCCAATTTCCCTTGTGATTTCCTCTTTGACCCCCTCAGTTGTTATTTAAGAGTTTGTTGTTTAATTTCTGCATATTTGTGAATTTCCCAGTTCTCCCTCTGTTACTGATCTCTAGTTTCATTCCATTGTGGTCACAGAAAACACAGTGTATGAGTTCAATATTTTTAATGTATTGAGACTGTTCTGTGACCTAATATATGGTCTGTTTTGGCAAGTGACCCATGTGCACTAGAGAAGAATGTGTGTTTGCTATTGTTGGGTGATGTGCTCCATAAATTTCTGTTATATCTAGTTGGTTATAGTGTCACTCAAATTTTCTATTTCCTTATTTCCTTATTGATCTTCTCTCTAAATGTTCTATACTTTATTGAAAGCACTTTATTAAAGTCCCTTATTAATGTAGAACTATTTCTCCCTTCAAATCTTTCAATATTTGCTTCATATATTTGGGGGCTCCACCATTAGGTCCATATATATTCATAGTTATTATGTCTTTTTGTTCAATTGACAGTATATGGTGATCTTCTTTGTCTCTCACAACAATTATTGACTTAAAGTTTATTTTATCTGATATTAATATAGCTACCCCAGATCTCTTTTGGTTAATATTTGCATGGAATTATTTTTTGCATGATTTCTCCTTCAACTTACCTGCGTCTCTGCATTTAAGGTAAGTCTCTTGTAAACAGCATATAGTTGGGTCATGCTTTTTTATCAGAAATAATACTTAGATAACCAACACAATCTAAAACACCCCTATGATGTTTTTAAGTATCTCCTTTTAAGTAACTAAACTTTACTGCAGCAACAACACACATTTAGAAAAAGTTAATGCTGCAAAGATATAAAAGTTAAAACCTTTTACTTGCTCATGAAACAAGTTATAGCTATCATTATGAATCAGATAGTAAGTGCGTAAAGTTAATCCTTCTAATGCCCAGTTTTCTAAAAAATAAAATAAATCCTTTCCTCCTAATATAATTTCCTAACAAGTTTATACTTGACTTAAAATGTTAACCTTTCACATTTATTAAATGAAAAGCATGTGATATATTCACCTCCCTAGGCTAGCATTACATTATTCTTTTATACTTTAATTACTTATCAAAATATTTCAGAAACACCTTAAAATTATGACAAACAAAACTGCTCTTACTCCCACCTCAAGCCCAGTATCATGCCAGTGTCTCTAATATCAATGTCACTTGTATTCACCCAGTTGCTCTATATGGGACCTGTAGCTCCTCCTAAACACTTCACCCTTTCTATTCCTCCATTTGTTACACATCACTAAGTCCTGGCAGTTCTACCCAGTTCTACCTCTTATAGATATTTTAAATCTGCCCACTATACTCTAAATCCCTGCCACTGATTTTCAAGCAACCATCATCTCTCACCTAGACTCCTGAAAAATGGCTTCCTAACTGATCTTCCTGCTTCATTTCTTACACTCAGTTTTTTTTCCAGGACCCAAATGATATTTTTAGAACTCAAATTGGATCACACTATTTCTTTGCTAAAAATCTTAACAACACCAACTACCGGTCTTGAATAATCTTGCCACTGCCGATCTCTACAACCTTATTTTGCACCACACACTCTCTCTCTTGTACATCTCACTGCAGCAATAAAGGTCTTCTTTCTATTTCTTGAATTCATCAACCTCTTTCTCATGGCAGAACCTTTGTGCATGCTATTCCTCCTGCTTCACTTGGCTAACTCATACTCCTCACTTAGGCCACTTCTGCAGAGAGAACGTTCTTGACACAATGCACTAGGCTGCACCACAATAGGCTGATCTGGGTTTGTAGAATGGCAAGAATGGTATCTAAACCTGGCTAAAATTATTTTCACTTCAGCTTACTTGTGGCAGAGTGCCGTCAATCCACCAACATTCATTCTCCCCTTCTTTGGTGATGGAAATCTTAAATTTTGACCAGATGCATGGTTAAGCCAGCTAGAAACCCAACATCTCTTGTGAATTTTGGTAGCAGATGCCTGGGTTAAGATAAATGGATATGGGCTGAGATGGTATGTGATACTTTCAGGTCATGCCCCTAAAATGGATATAGATGATCTTCCCTGGCTTTCCCCCTTTCTTCTGGGGGAAAGACAGACAAAGAGAACTAGAAGTAGGGTAGCTACTTTAAGCCTGGAAATGGATGCTATGTGATGAGGATGGCAGAGTTGCCCCAACAACTCTGGGCTGCTTACCTCTTAACAGATTTGTTCTAAACTAGGTTTTTAGATCTATTACTAGCAACAAAGCCTTGTTCCCTATTAATATACACCCTAAAGGGGAAACAAGCAGGACAAAGGATATATGAGATAAATGAAATGAGCATACAAAATAGACAAGAATCCTCACTGCTTCCATAGTTTCCCATAGCAGTGCACCTGAAATTGGCACAGCATCAGGTTCTTGCCAGGCAAAAGGGAAAAATAAACCTCAGGCTTTCTGCCTTTATTATTATGCTGGAGAAGAGAGCACTTAAGCATTTAAGAGTCTATGCACTGCCACATAAGGCAATTTCTCACTGCATGACAGAGACACATACTTTTTTTTTCCTGCATCATTGAACCTAGAACAGGTCTGGTCTAGGTACCTCATCTTTAATCTAAATGACTCCCTGTTATTCTCTTCTATTGCAGTCTGTTCTTTTTCTTTATACTATTTGTCTCAATTTGTAATACTACCTGGGTATTTGCTAATACAGTATAAGCTCCATGAAAGCAGGTTACGTGTAATTTTTCCCTCACTCTATATTCGGCTTTTAGCATAATACAGGCATATGGTATGAGCTCAGCAAATATTTTTTTTTAATGGCAGAGAAAGGGAAGGAAGGGAGGGAGGGAGGGAGGAAAGGTGGAAGGGTGGGAAGGAAGGAGGGAGGGAGGGAGGGGCAAAAGAACACCTGTCCCAGGCACATATCAACTTTTCATAAACTCTTTGGTGGGGCCTAAGAACATATTTCATTTAAAATTTGACCAGGTCATTATGATATCAGCCAGATTTATGAACCACTCTTGCAAACAGTGCTCACAATATCACATGCAAAAAAAGTTTCTTAAACATGGAAAAGCCAAGAACATTAAGGACTGGAAAGAAATAGGAAATAATTTTAAAAGTCAGCCAAAATTTAGGCCTTTAACTTTTTAAATATTAGCATTAAGGAGAGAGAAAAGCATACTATTAAGATGATTGGGAGCGGGGGTAGACATCAGGAGAAAGTCTAGATAATTTAGTCAGAAATGAAAAGCCAAGGAACTTCATGGGTGCTTAAAATCACCAAAAGTAACAAACTATAAATCAGTTTTAGGAAGGCAAAAGTATGAAGATATAAAAAGAGAATTGCTAAAGCCTGGATCATTGCAGTGGGAGGGAAAGATTCTCTTATTCAGGTGAGAGAAAATAACAAAGATTTTTTAAATGTTTGGAAGCACAGTTAATTAAGGGTTTCAGTTTTTATGTTTTTTTTTGTTTTTTAATTTAAGGATTATATAAAAACACACACAACAAGAAAACGGTAGGAAAATAGCAAAAAACTAAAATAGTTTACTTACAAACAAACAAAAAACATTTTGTGAACAATCACATCTCTGAAAATAACTTTTTAAAAAAGAATGATCAGTTTCCACAGATACCCAGACTAGTGTGCAGAAGACAATGACTGCCATCACAACACGGTCTCCTTTTCCAGAGAAAGGAAATAAACCGTTGTACTCTTAGCCAAAAACCCCCACAAAGGTATACACTTCAAATATGCTTCCAGGTTACTTCCTTTCATTATGCTGAAAGTCAGGTGCAAACATCCTTATAAAATGTTTGAGGAGGTAATGGTAAGCAGGGACTTTAAAAGTAACTCCTATTATAAAAGATAAAAGAAGTGCAATTATATTTCCCTTCAACAGCCATTTATTGAATGCCTACTATTTATAAAGCACCACACCAGGGCTGTGCAGTGGGGGCAATGCACAATAACAACATGACTGAGAGTGAGCGAGCGAGCATGACTACACTTCTACAGAGGCAAAGTGAAAGCAGTACGCGTCTCCTGACGTCTGCTCTATGAACTAAATAAAATGTTCTCTGCATTACTATAGAAGCCGAATTGTGTTATCTTTCTAACCTAGAAATTGTGTTATCTTTCTAACCTAGAAATTTGTTGAGGAGTTCACTGACTGTTAAACACAATAAGGATTATAGCTGAACTGTGGCAAACCTGGAACTAATATAATATTCTCTGGGGCCTTTTTTTGTTGTTGTTATGACATATATTATGACAATTTAACATGTTAATGCTTCATGTCATATTAGAGGAAATATCTAAGCTAAACATATAATTGACTATTTGCATGGTTATAAGAGTTTAATTTGCTTATACACTTTAATTTTTTTTAAAGCTGATTTAAAAATTATCTGAAAAAGCCTCTCCTATTCCACATTTATTATCTCGCTTGAAGATGTCCAAAAATCTTACCTAAAGTTAGAGTTTGGGGTTTTCTCTAGTTCTTTAGGCTTTTAATGATTTTTGGTGATTCAGAGCAATGTGTGGGTTCCCTTTACACATCACTATAAACCCACTAGCCAACTTCTCCATGATACTTGATAGTGTCACCATAACATGAGTAGTAGTTTAAGTGGCACCACTTTATGAGACCTTTTCAATGCTTCAGTAATTAAATGTGCTTCATACAAAATGTAGCTCTCCTTGAACATATTGTGGTCTACTGTGAATTGTGCACTAACTCTTAAGTGCATTATATTTCCTACACACCCTCACAGTAGAAAATGGAAAACTATTTTCCAGTAGTATTATAGACAAGGTGAAAATGAGTTTAAAACAGTGCTGAAAACACTGATTTTAATCAAATATTAAGTCATACTGATATTTCTTTAATAAGATCAGACTGCAGAATAAAGTTCTAAATTATATTTTAAAAAGAGTTACTCACTATCTTGTGTATCACATTTATATGAGAAGAACCATGGTCTAGAGTTCAGGATAGTGGCCTGAGGTTCAACTTATATAAACTAAAGCTCCACATACACCATTAACAGGATACTTTCTGTACCTTCGCTTTCTTATCTAAAATGGTAATAAAAATATTGACCTCTCTCAGAGAATACTATTTTTACTTTCTAATGAGTTAAAATTGTTTTAAAACAGTTAAGCAGTACTGGTCAAAATTCATGTTCCTATTGTAATGAATATTCTAATGCATAAAAATTTTCAAAATGTCAATTCTAACCAGCTTTCATCTGTAAGAGTTAGTTTTGATTTTTTTAACTTAATACTCATTCATATGAGGACAGTATTCCTAAATCTTACTATTATTCTAATTAGCTAATTTCCAATAAGTGTGTTACTCTATTTATTATTTTTGGGATAGTAGCAATTCTCCAGATCACTTTTTAAAATGCTAGTGATGAAAATTAAAATGAGCAGTACTCTCTCAGAAGCACATTTTAAATTATGTGATTTATTTGTATATATTTGGAATGGGAGGTCTCAATAGAACATTTTCTTAAATTAAAATGAACTCACTTGAGATTTCAAATGTTTTATGTAGCTCAACTGGCTGTTTTCCCCCACACTTATAAACATATGAAAGTAACACTAACTTCAACTGATTTTGTTAAATAAGGCCCTAAAAATTACTTTTTTATTTTAAAACACTCAAACTACATATGCTTGAAAGTATCTATTTGGCAAAGCAACTAAAAAATAAAACCACAATATATTGATAGGCAAAAACTACAAAAGTATATTTTGATGGATCTATTGCCTTAAAAGTTATTCCATGTAATAATCAATATTGTTAAATTCATTCCCAATAAAATATTTGTTTTTTTTTCTTTTAATGACCCAAATCTATAGTGAAGTGATGAAATTGAAAAACAAGTGTTCTTGTCAGAAGACAGGAAGAGAGTTTTTTCCTTCTCCCTTAAGGAAAACAAAGGATTCCTGAAAGCTTTGCCCTGATTTATTTTTCCAATTTTAAATACCTTAAGAGTAGCGGAACTGCTACTGGCATGGTAGTATTTCTAACAGTCAATAAATCTAAAATATTATGTGTGAATATTGGAATGAAGCCATTAAGAAGATTACAGCATGCAACACAGCAGAGGGTCCACAGGAAAAAAGAACTAGTAATTCAGGACAACTGTGACCACTGACCTCTAAGCAGCCAAGACCACTGGTCAATCTGACACAATAATAGAGTGCACATGCATAGAAAGTCATCTAGCCTGTAAGTATAATTTAAATGCTTCAGTGAATGATTTTAAAAGGCCCTCATTTAAATCTCAGTTAATTTATTAAACAATCAGACAATACCAAGAGTAAGAATTTTCAAATTTCTAGTGTATATTTTTTTAATTAAAATCACAAAAAAATTTTCAATAATTTTTTTATTTTAACACATCTAATTTTAAACATTTATAATTGTAGAAAATATGTGATAATTTTATCATATTTCCTCCAGAAGTATAAAAGATATCATTTGAAAACCTAATGAAAAATCTAAATTTATAGAGGATGGTTTAAACAATCAGCTAAAATATTTTTAGAAAATGACTACAACTTTAAAACATCTTATATTTTCAGTAAATGATCCTAGTTCCATCTCAGAGCTATCTTAAATTGTTCATTCTTCAGATTTGTCTATAAATCTGTGGCCCTTATTTTAACTGTGTGTGTGTGTATATATAATTATATCTACACTACTTTGCAGTGTTCCTTTTAATCGTTATCTTTTTTTTTCAATCTCTATCTTTAAATATTGCAGAACTGTTTAGTTATATTGTTTCATATAAGTAAACTACAATGTTCCCTGCTGTCATTTTATATATGTAGTCTTTTACATTTTTGAATACTGTTTTCTTCATATATTTAAATAGAAATTTTAATTATCAGACTAATTTTACTAGGAAAGTAGTACTTCTCAATTAAAAGAGTCATCCATCAAAAAATGAAACTTGAAAGATTGTTTTTCTTAAAGAATCACGTATCATTGAAGCTGACTATAAAATTTTAATACATACAGAAAAGCTGAGTTTTTCTTTTTTTCCTCCCTTTCTTTTTTCTTATTTTTCTTTTCTCTTAATAAACAATCCTTTCTCCTTAGGGTATTAACAGCAGGAAATACATGTACATACGGAATAAATTCTTAAAAGTTGGGACTTTATTTTCACTGATTATTTTTCTGTCCAGTGAAGAATACTTTGATAGATTTCTAAATGAATAACTCTAATCATTTCTAGCAGCTTCTGCAAAATTTTTAAAATGAGGCAATCTACTTAAAGATATAATTGTTTATTGGCCTGGGTTTGGATTTGTTCATAAACAGCATAAATTTAACTATTATAAGATAAAGTAGTTTAATTTTAATTTGACTCAAGGTGAACAAATATTTTAGGTTATTTTAAACATAAATAATCTGATTTTAATTCAAAAATCATATTTTTTCTATCACTAGTCTATAATAACAATCAAGGCTAGTATTACTGATTTTAAAATTCACTTATTCAAACTCCTTAAGAATGTATTTCAAAGCACTTGCAATAATATAGAAAAATATATTCTGAAGGTTTTCTTTATTCCCCTATTTTAATATCCTTGAAAAGAAGGCAGGCTTTATTTTTTCTAAAAGGGGGTAATTTTAATTTTCAACTATATTATAAAAATATTTATAAGTAACATTAAAGTTATACAGAAACAGTATTGATCTGCATTTTTGCCCTCTACTTAGGAATACTAAGGCCACAAAATGCAATTTGGGGGACTATTTTAACATGAAATACTATGTCCCATTATAAGCTGCAGACACACACACGCACACACACACATACAAACTCTCTGCAAGATCAAAGACCAGAAGAGAACTGGCACTTAATTTATCAGCCTTTATAGACAAAAGACAGTTTTCGTCATTTCAAAGGGATCAGATGTCTTTTATGACAAACTGGGTTTGCAGTTTAATTTACAAATAGAATTCTAAGTAAGCAGTCTTTGCTCTGCCGAAGCAAATGACAAACAGTGCAGGTTTTCATTCTTGAGGCCCTCAGCAGGATAGAAAAGATTAAAATAAAACTGAAATAATTTAGAGAAAACAAATAAATGTTTCAGAAAGTTGAGGGAGATCAAAGCTAGAATTTTCTGACCCCAACTGTACAAGCATTTCTTATTATATTGACCAGTGCCATCAGATCATTAATTAAAAGGAAAAGCGCTGGCAGGTGGCAAGGAAGCAAAAGCCGATAATTGGCCCCCTTCTTCTTCTTGCCTTCAAAAACTCTCTCATTCTTTTGCAAGACATGCCACTAGGCAGACAGATATGCCTACTTTGTAATATAATGATTAAGATGAGATGAAGAGACTTACATTTTAAAAAGCTCTGCCTAATGAATGCATCCAGCTTTTTTAATTATGATCCTACTTTTACAATAAGGAATATGATGTTCCATTCAACATCTCCTCAACTGCCAAAAGGTAAAAAAAAAAAAAAAAAACTAAATATAGAATCTACATTGATTCTTCTCCTACCCCATGCACACATCCCATCCTTTTGCTTCAGACAGGAAAAACAGGAAGAATTAGGTAGTAATTCAAGGGATTAAGAGAAAAATATATATATTCACTACAAAATATCCTTCAGACTTACCACATCACTCGGTAGGTGGTTCAAGTCATTAAATGGCGATTCTAAAGTGTTTGTGTCAACATTTAGCATAACCACATCTTCCAAAGATTTATTTTTCACTCTCTGTTTAAAAAACACAATTATAAATAAGCATTTTAATACACTTTCCTTACAAAGCTATGGTCGGCTTGTAAGCATAGAGAAAATTTTCTTAATACATTAGTAATGGGGGGAAAAAAGGAAAATCATACATTAGAAAATAAATATAAACAGTTTACCTTCTGGGAGAGGAATTTTAACTACAATAAATTCAAAAAGAAAATTTCATAAAAATGCTTAAAATAGAATGTTTGCTCATATAAACATTGATTTATTTGGAGATACTGAATATAATTTAACTAGTAAAGACCTATAAAACAGACGCAGCTACACCAAACAGTATAAACTTAAATTCTTCAAAATTTATCAATTGAATTTCAATCCCTTGATATAGGAATTTGTAAACAGAACTATACTTACACTTAAAATAAATCATATGGCAGGGCCAACAGAATCCAGTAACTCTAACTACAGTATTAAGCTAAGTTTTAAATGAATAAGTATTTTCTGTACATTTTCCATATCAATAGATAGAGGCTGCTGATGAGGACTAAAAGTTGATAAAGGGAGATTAAAAGGGCAATGATATCAAATTTATTGTTAGTAATACTTCTCACATGAATTTCAATATAAAGGATCAAATTTTATAGCCTATCAGATTATTTTAATTTAATAATTTGAGGGTTCATTCAAAATGTGAACAAATGATAGTAAATTATTCACCCTGAAAGAAAATATTTGCAGTTTATTTTTCCTATTTAAACTAATATGCATAGTTACATAAATCATATAATTTTTATTAGTCTTATGTGATAATGAATAAAGCATTATTCCTTACTGCAAATAAGTAAAATGCTCAGTAATGAAATCTATCCAGCAATTCAGACTTCCATAATTACATACATCAACTAGTAATAGGTCAATTAATTAACTTTTGTGTAGTATTTTTTAAAAGTGATATTTTGGAATAATTGCCATTTTGAAAATTATTTCTTAATTAAGTTAAATATTTTAATTGGTCAAACCAACTGTTTTGTTTTAAATTGGTAAGATTGAAATTTCTCTGATCCATTTAGAATTTCAAATCTCTGCATATTAGGTAGAACATTAAATTTTATAAAGTAAATGGTAGTCTACAATAGGGAATTTCTATGTGTTAAGAAAGTCATAATATCTATGTGGAGAGTGGATTCTCCGGACAACACATGATTCTAAAAATATATTTCATAAAAGATATTATAATTTTCTGATGTTAGACTTAAAAAGATGTTCCATTCCTAAGATATTAGTAGAAAATCACTTATAATGGTGATATTCAAAAACATTTATATATACACTTACTTCCTTCCCTTTCCATGTGTATGCATTTGGCATACATATATGTAAAAAGGGTTTAAGCACATAAATATATGGTTATCTGTAAGTTAACTACAGCCCAATTATAAAATAACCTATTTTATAACCAAAATAAAATAATTTTAATGGCATTTGCATGGAAAAGTAAGTCATAATTTTGATTTCCAGCTTCAATTCTAAGTTGTCCCTATGACAGAAACTGTAAACATAATCCAGAAACCTGACATATTTTTAAGGGATGAAAGAGTTAGCCTAAAAAGCCTAGAAAAATGGCTATGTGCCTCCAAAATGTTTTGTGAACACTAACACGAAACTCTGAATAAAGGAAATTGATATTAATATGAAATAGCGTATTTTTCAAAATTGTCCTTAGTTTTAAAAAGTCTAATATTAGCTGAATATTAAATTTAGGTCAAGGAGCCACTAAGTGAGAATGGAAAAAATGAGAAGTCTATATAAGAAAATAAAGTATATAATTTAAATTATTTTTAATGAAAATTTGGATGTGTCAGTATTTTATCTATTTTTCCCCTCAGAGTCAGGCTTTAGCTGTTTGTTCTTCCTAAACAGAAGTGGAAACCCATATGGCATATAAAACGGTACCTCTTTCTCGTATTTTCATATCTCATTAAGTTCATAAACTTGTTTGGATGGGGAAAGAGTAAGAAAACATGAAAAAAGAACCTGCATCTGTCTTCAAAAAATAAGAATATATTAGGACATAGACTAAAAGATTTCTCATAACAACAATTAAATGTACTGAAGTTTGTAGTCTTTCTCACATCCTCTCTCTCTATATAATCTTTCCACGCAATGTGGCCACAAATGTACTGCACATGAATGCAAAGAAATGACACAATAGCAGAAATCACATGATGTTCTTCAATTAGGCCAACATTTCATTTAGACTCCGTTATATATTGAAATAAGATAACCCTCACATTTGTAGCATTTACTAACTTATTCCTTATCATCTACAGGCCTTAGTCTGCTTTGAATTCATCCCTCAAGTCTAGTTTGCAGAGAGAACAACAAAATGCCTATGTTCTTTATTTTAGGAGCAAATTTACATTCAAAAGGGATTTCTAGTCACCTTTTACTCACAATTCCATAAAAAATAATCAAAAGAGAGATTTTAAATTAATAGGTCTTTGAAAAATTAGGCATAGAATTATTTGTAAAATTGCAATGTTTTGAAACTGTCTTGACCGAGAGAGAGAATAAAAGAATATTTCGATTCTTTCTTTAAAAAATTGGTTATAACTACAGTCAAACAAAATGCAAAAAATGTTACTCAACCTCACATATTAAATATATGAATAACTATATTCATATTTTAATAATGAAAACTTTTTTTGAAAATACAAAAGATAGATTTTTATGAAAAATCTCTGCCTAATAATAACATTAAGAATGGAATTGTTGGATGTTCATCATTTTATAATGGATTAAGGGGAGAGTTACTAAATGTTGCCCAACTGGTTAGTTTATAAGAATTCCTGAAGTTGAAGTTCCTAGTATAACTTCTCATTCACTGTTAAGCCAAATAAAACTACTAAGACAGTTGGATAAGTCTAGAACATAATTACAGAAGTAGAGAGATTTCAATCAATAAAATCACAGCTCTAAACAGTCTCATTTAATGATAGGAGCCAATTTAATGCCCAAATGGACTGCTCCAACAAGACAACAATTTAAGGAGTAAATAATTTTTAAATTTGCTCCTCAAAAAAAGTACTGTCTTTCTCTACAGGTGTCCACTACGTAAGTGATAAACTGAATATTTAAAACATGTACTCTTTTTGCAGTAATTCAGAAAAAACAAAATAATTGTTTTAAAAGTTGGAATCTAACCATGATGCAACAAAACAATATAATATCAATATTACAAGTGTCCATTAACAATTTTAAATATTTTTTAGCTTTAAATATCTTTTTATTTATATTAAATAAATATATCGTAGAAGTTATATATCCTACTAGACATATAAAATAAGGAGACATTTATATGCTAATATTAAAATCAAATTTGATGGCTCTTTTTTGAAATCATAACAAACTATAATTAGATTTTATATAAAGTTAAACTATTGATGAATAAAATACCAGTTATATATTCCACAATCTAATAACAGATTAAATACCTATTCATTCATGTTTTATTTTATGTAATTGTCCCTTCACTGCAAGAACCTTGGCATGAAAGAACAAGTTTTCTAAAAATAAATGAAATATAAGGAGTCAATAATGTTATCCAACCCACCTTTCAATATTAAAAACAAATTAAACTTATTAAAAGAAAATCATGAAAATGTACCCTTTATTAATGGTGAAAAAAATAAAAAGTTGCTCTAGCATTTGCAAAAAGAAAAAATATCCACAACTGACTAGCGCATATGCAGAATTCCATAATCTAGAACTTCAATGGTAGCAGGGCTCTCTTCCTACCTCAGGAGTTTTACAATAATCAACATGAATTTCTTTGATCATTTTAAGTGAGGACTTAACAATGTATACAATGATGAAATGACTAATAAGAAAACCAAACCTAACTCATTTAGGTTAAATAGCTGCTTATTAGAAATTGGGTTAAAGTACAGTGTGCACAACCAGCAAGAAGAGAAATTAATTTAAATAAAACTGAAATCAGTCAGCAAAATGATGTCATTCAATGGACCCAAGTCTTGTTTTGATCCAGGCCTTTTGTTTCTTTCTTAAGATGCTAATCTTAACAAGATATGAACCTTGCAATCTTACCACAGAGCTGTAACGCCTAAAAAAAACTTTTAAGAAAAATGTCAAGTTCTCGGCCACAGTCTGAGTTGAACTTTTTCCATATACCTCAAAGCAAATATATCCCAAAATCATCAGATTTACTCAAACTTCTTTTTGCACACATTCAGACCTCTAGAAATCTCACTGAGAAGGTCCAAGGTGTTACACCACAGCGATGACTCAAGAGACAAAAAATCATTTTTAGAGTGAGGTGGTGACAGTACAAAAAATTACTAAATTTTAAATACCCACAAAAGGACTGAAAAATTAAAACTTTAAAAAATGCTATATTCTAATTTTTAAAAGTTTCTAATTGGAGTATTAAAACCATGTTTTTAAAAAGCAAGCTGATAAAATGGATCATAATGTGATTTGTAAAATAAAAAATGTTTCCCTTTATGACTCATAATGACCTAAATTTTGGCTTTCAAAATA